>JASDQU010103121.1:73424-109973 GCA_032191745.1 Picea mariana
CCACCTAACTTGGTGTTGTCACAACATTTTGGAACCCCCCTCCGAAATACACTTACCACCTACCCCCCCCTCCAAAATCTACCCAAACCACCACCCAATACCACTCACCTCACTTTTCCACCGTACCTTATTTCTACCCTCCATATGTCCCATCCCACATACATGTTGCCCAATTAAAACACTCCCCGTGACCATTAATCGCCTCGTCACCACCCCACGCCATAATGAACACCTCCAACACATTGTAAAACCCTGTTTAGCTATCATGTAACACCATTTTATGATATAGAAACTGTGGACACTGTGCTAAAACAAGCTGTCAAGCTAACTGCCACAATATTTCACCATCAACAAGCGTATTTCTTCAGGTAATTACAGTTTTTCCATTAATTTACCTTAAGCTCTATCAATCATGGCCACCAAGGCCAAATCTATTGATACATCTGAGAACCCGATCCTTTCGCCTCCTGTCGAATTGGACCACATCCCTCTGGCGAATAAAGACTACAAAATCATAGAGCCGAGGTGCGAATTCAACTTCTTCGAATTGCACTCTTGGCTAAAAGACATATTTCTGGACCAGATTGATGAAATTGGGCTCTGGGAGTCCAATTTACCTCTATATATGTTCCCCCAAACTCACCATTTTCTCGAATTCTCCCTCATATGCCAAGCTTGCTATTTGCCCAGCCAAAGGGACATTGTTTTCTCTGCTGGCAAAACCCTATTCACAGTCACCTCTGAATCCATTTACCAGATGCTGCAAATCCCAAGAAATTATTTTGTGATCCCGTTTTCCACTGAATCCCTAAATTACCTATAACAGAAGCTCACCTTCCCTCGAAGAGCCCATATTTTTGAGATTTTTCTACCAGAATACGCCCAATTGCCCAAGAAAAATCCCCCTTATTCATCCTCCATCTTCACTGTCAAAGCCAACCAGATCATTTCCATTATTTATTACCTATTAGGTTATTACTTAGATGAATGGGTAGATGAGCCTATCTTAGGTTTTCTATCCATGTTTTCCACAGAAGAAAGAGTCTCAATTAAATTTAATTTTAGTCAATTTCTAGCTGATAACATTCATGATCAACTTTTCATGTTTCCAATTGAAGGAATGTTCATATATTCCTCAGTTATGGTTTACATGTTCTTGTTTTTTCAATCAGACAAGTTTCCATGTGCACTTCAGAAATTAAACCAAGAAGGAAACCCACAGTCAGTGACCTCTTGGACCTTATTGGTGAGGAAAAATTCAATAGAGTGCAACTTCAAGGACTTCATAGACCAGTTCTTTCACCCATTTGTTTGCATGATGAACATCAACACAAAACCAAGGATCACTGAAGCAATTCAGATAGTATTGCACCTTTCTGATGAAGCTAATACATGGGATTGATATTTATACCAAAACCACACAAAGATAAGAGTATATGGATGTGAACTTCCGCCTTACATATAAATACCTCACTGTGAGGATTTTTTCACTAGAATACATAAGGAAGATGGTGAAATCATATGACATCCACTTTGTTTCAACAAAGAAGAAGAAACAACTTAGATTCAAGACCTAAATTTTCCCTTTCATATGCAACAACAGATCATCAAGAGAAGAAGAAAATAACCTCTTGAAACATATGACGTTTACTCAGAGTTCCACTTGGGATTATGACCCATTTGGTGTTATCTCAGAGCTCATATTCAAACATTTTTGACAAGTACAAACAAATCAAGCAAATAAATGAGGTCCTCAGCAACAACACCTATGCTCAGTTCTGGAAGCATACTTCCACTGCTCAACACAGGCTACTATCAGCCTTTGACATAGAAAGAGGAAGAATTCAAATGACATTCTTAAAAGCAGAAGTTCCCCATCCTAAAACAACTTTAGACTATAAAAAGACTGCCTTTGAGTTTGATGTAAAATATGTCCATCTAGTGGACCAGATGGCTATGCATAGGAAGAGAGGAGATATGATATTCTCTACCTCAAAAAACACCTCAATAACTTCTTCAAAGTTGCAGGTATCCCTAAACAATATTCTGTCCCAATTGAAGCTGGAGAAAATCTCTTCTTTTGCCAAGGACAACAAAATAAATTCATTAGAAGAATTGGTGCTGAAGATTGGGTATGACCAAACAAATGTCAAGGCAGCAAAGGAGTTATTAAAAAAGAAGACTACTGATATAACATCTCTGAGAAAGTAGTTAAAGCTTCCAGCTACAAAATATTCACAAGCCAAATAAGTGGTTGATACTGAAGGCCACAAAAAAGAAATGCTTAAGATAATCATGGAAAAGAATGCAAAAATAAGAGAAATGGAAGCATAAATGGATAAATTGATAAAGGAAAAGGAAAATAATGTGAATATGGCCATGAACCCACTAGAGCCAGTCCCTCTGATAGGAATCAGAACAACAGAAGCATCCACATCAGCATAAATTCCATTAGCAATCCTAGTACAAGTTTGAAATGCATCTGACAAACTTGTAAAATACATGGTAGACATGTCCATCCAAGGGGAAGAGATCAATAAACTAGATGAAGAGGTAAAGAACCTGCAGGAGCTGAAGTCAATGTTCTAGGCTAGTCACCAAGCAGAGATGCATAAGTCTCAAAGGCTTAGTCAAAAGTTACAACAATTAGAGAAAGAGATTGCCATGGAAAAAACCTTAGTCCAAGCTAAGGAAAATATTTGGGTAGATATTAGCAAGTCAATGTCAGAAATATGGACATCCATACAGATCATATTTGAACAACATGAGTTAGTATGGAAGGCTAGAGGAGAAATTGAGATCATCAAGGAAGAGTTAGTAGAGAGACCCACACAAGCCAATGAACTTATCAGATTTCTAAACTCCAAAAACAAGCAGGAGTTAGGAGAACTAGAAATTGAGGACAGAACAGAGACTATCCTTGATATCAAGAAGGTCCTAACCAAGAAAGGATTGATGTTGCAGCTAGAAGAAAAATCTCAAGTGATGGACATAACGTTGATTAAGGTTGGTTGTCATTGATGTCAACCCTTGAAGAAAGTTCGATAACACAAAGTTTTAGGTAATAGACCCAAGTTTTTTTGATGTAAATATGACTCATTATTGTCTTTCATGGTTGATAATAAGTACAAATGGATGAACTCCAAAGTGGTTCCCTTATGGTGAAATCCCTCATGGGTAGACACTTTGCGGATTACATTATCCTAGAAGTATGGTTAGAGAACACATGCTCATTTGTGGAATAATGAGATGAAGGTCAATGAATTTGTCAGTGAAACTATCCTAGATGGATAGTGCTTGTCATGCCATTTCTAGTGGTATGTGGAATGTGACATAACTCCTCACAGTTAGAGAGTTATGACCACGAGAATTTGGAGAACTTAGGTTTGGGTAATGGACCCAAGTTTATTTGATGGATAATGGTATGAGTTTTGATATATTTGTAGGTAATACTATTCTATATGGATATTACATGTCATTCCATTTCTGGTCGTATGTGGAACATCACATAACTCCTCACGGTTTGAGAGTTATGGCCTTACGAAGTTGGAGGACCCTCATATGTCATCTAGAAGCCCAAAAAGGTCAAAGTAGTCAAAGTGGTTTAATATATTTTAGAAGGTAAATAATAAAGTGAAGTGATGAGTGTACTGTAATTCAAAGTGAATACAAAATAAATTATTTAAATAATAAATTTAATAGAGAAATTAGAAGTGGGTTAACCCTAAAATAAGGAAAGTGGGCAAAGTGACCTAGAAGATGTTTTTAAGGAAGCTACTTGGAGAGTATAAATAAGAGGCAAGGATCTCTCATTTTATATGACACTTGCGAATATTGAATATCTATAGGTGTCTAATTTAACAAATGATATCTAAGCCGAATTCCAGAGAGAAGGTGAAGAAAAGAAGGCCATAATTCAAGGGAGGATAAATTCTTTTGATGATGATTTCTAAGGTTGGTGCATGGTTGATGCACTTGTTTATGGTATAGGTTGATTATAGGTTGAGGTATAGGTTGATGCATGGTTGGTGCATGGTTTAGGTTTATTGGTACATGTTTACAGTGGTATATCTCAGAGTGATAGTGTGACAGTGGTTCCATCATTCTACTTCTACTTTAGGGCGGTTGGACAGGGCAAGGAAATGTGGTTGTAGCCACCTTTCGGTTGTATCCGGAGAACATAGGGGGTTGTAGCCTCCTTCTGGTTGTAGCCATATAATAGGGGAGTTCGAGCTTCCTTCAGGTTGTAGCTTGAGAAATAAGGGGGTTGGAGCCTCCTTCCAGTTGTAGCTAGAAAACAAAGGAAGTTGGTGCTTCCAATGAATGTAATTCTTCAAGGCATATAAGAAAAAGAATTTCGTGGTTTTCTCCCGCTTTGGGTTTCCACGTAAAACAATGGTGTACTGTGTATGTGTATGATTGTTCATTTGTTCATTGCTTATTTACTCTACAATTATTGGATGATAATGATACATTGATATAACACTTGGATTATATGGTTAAAAAGGATTAAATTGCTCTATTACTAATTCACCCCCCCTCTCAGTAATCCAACAATTGGTATCAGATCAGGTTCCTTCAGAAATAAGTTTAACCACTGAAAGGTAGATCATGGAGAGCAACAACTTGTATAAAAATAGAATACCACAGTTTGATGGACAGAAGTATGCTTTTTGGAGCATAAGGATGAAGACATATATACAGGCACAGGGATTTCAAATTTGGCAATCAATTGTAGATGGATACATAGCACCAATAGTTCCACCAAAAAATGACAAAGCAGTGAAACTCAGTCAGAATAATTCCAAAGCCACAAATGCACTTCTGAATGGTCTCAGTGAAACAATATTCACCAAATTTTCACATTGTAAATACGCTAAAGATATTTGGGACAAGCTTCAAAATGTTTATGAAGGAGATTCAAAAGTCAAAGCAGCAAAGCTTCAAACTTATAGAGGTCAATTCGATCAACTAAAGATGAAGGAAGATGAGAATATTGTAGCCTACTTCTTACGAGTCGATGAAACATTGAATGCAATCATAGGATTGGGAGAAGAAATTGAAGAATCTGTAATTGTTCAAAAGGTACTAAGATCCCTTCCTATGAGATTTGACCCTAAGATATCAGCACTAGAATAAATATCAAATCTAAACTGAATAAGCATGGATGAACTTCATGGAATCTTCACAACATATGAAATGAGAACTGAACAAGAAAATCTAGATGTAAAATAAGCATCCTTCAAAGTATCCAAAATATCAAAGCAAAAGGAAAAGCAACAAGAAGAACATATCAACAATAGTGACGTCTCGAAAGATGATGAAGAAGTGGCCAACTTTGTCAAAATACTAAACAAGGGAATCGGCGGTAGGTATAGAGGTAAGCTTCCTTTAATTTGTTTTAATTATGATGGTATTGGTCAATTTTCTAACAAATGTCCTCATAAGAAAAAGATAAATGATGAAGGTTACTCAAAAGGCAAACAAACATATAAAGGCAAAAGAACTACAAAGAAAGTTTTCAAGAAAAACTTATGCACCAAAGAAGACATCTCATCATCAGATGAAGATGAAGTCAGTGACAGTGAGATAGGAAGAGTTCTATTCATGGCAGTAGAAGACTATGATAAAGAAGACTTCGAAGAAGAATATGAAGAAGCCGAAGAAGAATATGAAGAAGCTGAAGAAGAAATTGAAGAGGCAAAAGTTGAATACCGAGAATAATTGATGTGTGCCATAGAATTTATCAGAAGAGAAAAGAAAAAAAAAAAACTACAAGCGGAACTAAACAAGAAAAAAGACACTCACGAACTAGAACAAATGATCACAAATTTGAAGGTTCAAATAGAAGAATATAAAAGAATTGAAGAATCACTCAAAGAACAACTAGAAGAAAAGGACATGATCATTGGAAATTTGGAAGCAGATATTGTCACATTAAGAAATGATATTCAAAAGAAAAATATGCAAAATAGCTCAAAAGTTTTGGATGACATTATCAGTGGTAAAAAATCTCATCTTGACAAGTCCGGACTTGGATACAATCAGACATAAAAGGGATCAAGATCCAAAACAACAAAGCAAGAAACATATCCAAAAATCTATGTATAAACAATCAAAGGGGATATGAAGATATACAAGGAAGATTATAGGGACACTCCTCCACCAAGAAGATTCAGATTTCAGAATCAACAACAGACAGATAGGCCTCAAGAAGAAGAAGGATTCATAAGAGCACCTCCTTTCAGAAGATCTTCAACTCCTAGGTATTAAACTATATTTGTTGGTTTATGTTATGCATGTAATAATTTTGGACATAAAGCTGTGAATTGCAGAGCTAACAACAAGAACATAAACAACTTTGAAAGTCATACACAAAAGGGTTATCCAAGAAGGCCTAGTGAAACACAGAGAAGAAGTTACAACAAATTTTAATCTTTGAGCACTGAAGTGGAATGTTACAAATATAACAACTTTGGACACATGGCCAAATATTGAAGAATGACAGTCCCTCCTAGAGAACCGCAACAGAATAAAAACAATCATAGATAGGAACCTCATAAAAGGACATGGATAAGAAAGCATAATCAATATAAAAATGAAGAATGCACACTTGCTCTACAACATAAGCATAAGAAACATGGTTGGTATGTTGACAACGGCTGTTCAAAACACATGACATGTGATAGAGACAAGTTTCTTACATTAATAAAGGAAAGAGGTGGATTAGTCTCCTTCAGAAATGATGATTCAACTAAAATCGTTGGAAAAGGCACAGTCAGAATTGGGAACAAGAATACAAAGGCAGAAAATGTTCTACTAGTGAAAGATATGAAACATAATCTTCTAAGTGTGATTCAAATGTGTGACCAAGGTCATAAAGTTACTTTCAATTCAAAAAAGTGAGAGATAAGAAAATAAGGTTTAGGAAAATTGATTGCTAGAGCTATAAGAACTTCAAGCAACATATATGTGTTAAGTGAAATTGGAAATGAAAATGTTGTCTAGGAAAGGAAGATGAAAGTTGGCTAAGGAACAAAATAATGGGTCACATACATTTTGATAACCTTGTCAAATTCAGCAAAAGAGAAGCAGCTAGAGAAATACCCCAAATCACGAAACCAACCAACACTTTATGCAAGCATTGTCAACAAGGAAAGAAAACAAAGACCAGGTTCGAATAAATGGGATATTCAATGACAAGACCACTAGAAATTGTGCACACTGATCTTGTTGGAACAACTACAACAAAGGTTTTAAAAGGTGAGGAATACTTTATGTTATTAGTTGATGATTATACAAGAATGAATGTAGTTTGCTTTCTCAAGAATAAGTCAGAAGATTTTGAAAACTTTAAGATCTACAAGGAAATGGTTGAAAATGAAATGGATTCAAAAATCAAATGCTTGAGATCTGATAATGGAGGAGAGTTCACTTCAAAAGAATTTATGGACTACTACAACAATCATGTAATAAAAAGGCAATTCTCCATTGCTAGGACACCTCAACAGAATGGAGTTGTTGAAAGAAGGAATAGGACAATACATGAAATGGCTCGAACAATGCTAATGTATTCCAAATTGACAAGTATATTTTGGACACAGGCAGTGCATACAAAAGTTCACATTCAAAACAGAGTAATGCTCATAAACAACACTGACAAAACTCCTTACGAGCTATGGAAAGGAAGAACAACAAATGTGAAGCACTTCAGAGTTTTTGGAAGAAAATGCTACATCAAAAGAGAAGATGGTAGAATGGGAAATTTTGAATCTCGTGTGGAAAAAATGAATAACTGTTGGTTACTCAAGTACAAGGAAATCATACAAGTGTTAAAATATGATATTGAACAAAGTTGTGGAAAGCATCAATGTAACAATTGATGAAACGGGCAGGCCATAATCAAAGGAAGAAGAAAATGAATCAATGGAACAACCTTTCGAAGAAGAAGTAGAAGATGAAAAAGAAGTAGAAGAGGAAGATATGACATAAGCAGAAGAGAAAGTTGAACAAGTGTCTCCAAAGACACCTAGCAGATGAGTACAGAAGAATCATCCTTCAGATCAGATGATCGAAAACAAAGATGCCGGAGTTGAGACTAGAAGAAGAATCCGTTCACCAAAACAAACACACCTAACACTCTTATCTACAATTGAACCAAACTATTTTGAAGAAGCCAACAAGGATGGATTTTGGAATAAGGCCATGGATGAATAATTGGATCAAATAGAGAAAAATGACACTTGGGAATTGGTTCCAAGACCAAAGAATAAGAATGTGATCGACACAGAATGGGTTTTCATGAATAAATTGAATGAAGATGGATATGTTACAAGGAACAAATCTGGATTGGTATGTAAAGGATATTGTTATAACCCTAATTTTCACCAGACATACTTACCTAACATTAGGCCATATCATATGCCTTCTTTGCCAAGCCAGTACTGAACAACTCTTCTTAAAAACACCTTTTTTAAAGGCCCACGTGCCCTACTCCACTATAGCCCACGTGTACACTCTAGCTAACCCACTACAACCCGTGTGTACCTACAAAAGCATGAAAAATGGAAAGTTGCTGATGGAACAGACAGTTTTGGGTAAGTTAACTAAACCTTTCGACCATGCATGGCCAGTCATTCGACTAAATACCTAGATCCTTCTAGCCTATAAAAGAAGGGGTAGGGGTAGGGGTCCCACTTGAAAGGAGGAAAATCATAGTAAAGAAACTCTACCTGAATTCGTATTCCCCTTTGTCCAAGATTCTGCAACCATTTTGTGATTTCAATGAAGAAGAGAAGAAAGTGTGTTAGTATTTGGTGCATAGTAAAAGAGGAGCCGAGGACCAGATTCGTGGAGCAATGGCCGTCTTCATCATTGTAAGTTGCTTTAGTGAAGTTAATAATAAAGAAGTACTTTTCCCGTCCCACCATATGAGGTTTCCATTGTTTATTGCGTACATGTTGATTATATCTCTAACCCATTAATCCATAGATCAAATGCATGTGAAGTTCTTTATTTGTCTTTTGTGAATGYAGGTCAGCCTTGGGAGGAGACTTGCAGTCAAAGAGCGATAAAGAGTGAAGAGGGATCGATACCAAACGCTAGAAATAAGGTATGTTCACTTGATCTTCTTAACTGTGTATTTTCTTAAGAATAATGGGGATTAGGTTYGGGATGATGGTAAAAAGTAGGAATCTTTAGGTCTTTTCTGCATGCATGATAAAACCCCAAGTTCTAGTTCATAGGGGGATTTCCCACTCACAATAGAATTGGAGATCATACTGGAGATCTCTCGGGTTTTCTGGGGATACTTTTTTGGTAGTTTTAAATTGGTTTTATCACCTTTTTTCTGAGTTTCTAAAAGAGTCTGAGCTAGTAGGGATCCTGGTATTCCATACCAGTACTCTCTGCTTTCTCTGCTTGGCTGAATTTTCTTTTTGGGAAGTCACAGAGGTACACACGACCTGTATAAGGCCTGCATGCGTGTACACGTGCCCTACCTTCACACAACCCGCGTGCACATGCTAGCTAATGAGTCGCCAATCGCGTGTCTGAGTTCATAATTTTTTTTGTTTAGAGAGGCAGTCATCCTATCCCTTGTAAGAAGTGATCCGTCTCAGGGGTTTTCTAGATCTCATTCCGAACTCTGTTTTTGCAGTTTGTAGCTTAGGTACCACCTCATATTGGTTTTGTTCTATCAATTTTTCCTTGAACTGTTTTTCTTTTCTGACAAAGAAAGTTTCTGAGTCTTCAAGAGATTCTGGTTCTCAATACCTGTAGTCTCTGCCAGTGCTTGATTTCTTGTCTTTCGATTTTTGAAGAGTTGCAGAGGTACACACGACCTACATAAGGTCTGCATGCATGTACATGTGCTCTGACCTTACTGATCCGGATTATTTTCGGCACGAAATGAGAGCGGGGATATAATAAAGAAATGTACAGAGATATCGCAGGTATTCAATAATATAACATAAATGTATCAAATATGCAACCATAAACACAAATATACATTAATACACGATTTCTATTAATGAAAGAAATGTACAGAGACTGTAAAAATACAGAGTGAAAGACTCGCTAGAATGGTGGCAGCTTATCTCTGAGAAGAGATGTGATGGCTACTCACATTCACAAGAAGATGATTACAATGAGGCTTTGAAGGCCTTTTTATAATAAAAAGGAATGCCAAAAGTCCTAGACATCCAAAAACCTAACCCTAGGAGATGAAGTTCCAAAAGTCATGTGGGCCCCGTTTGGGTAAGTTAGTACATCAACTTCCCGGGGTCGTAACTTTTGCAAACGATCTCCATTTTAGGCGTATGATAGCTCGTTGGAAAGGTATCGCCGAGGAGATTCATTTTGGGGGATCAATGATGCCTTAGACTATCATTGAAAACCTAAATATCGAAAAACCCTCATTTGGGCCCTGAAAATGGCCTCGAAAGTTAAAAACAGCTAAAAATAGTAAATTGCCAAATTTGCAAGAAAACTATTTTGAGCCAGTCAAAAAAGGTGGGTGGCCATTGATATCCACCTGGATCAATCCTCCATCCTTAAGAAGAAATATTCTTCATTGTGTTGAGTTCTCGGGGGAGAGGGAAAAGCTTTTGCTGAATCTACATCTTGATGAGATGTATGTGTTTTTGGAGACGTCGCGTTGCTTAGTTTGTGGAAGTCTGTCACGAACCTATTGAGGCTGAGGCTATTCAACAAGTTAGGATACAAGAGAGGACAATGTGTAGAAGGAGTATTTTTACTTTGCTGCAACCTTTTCGACCTGCTTCTATTAGATAGAAGGTGCTTGGGGCGAAGCTGCAGTGGTTGTAGTGTCCTTCTGTTCCCATTTTGAACAGATTGTGAAGAAGCTGAATTTTGCAGTATGAGATACTACCTTGTGGAAATTTTTATGTGGAACAGTAGTTAGAACTACCTCTGGTATTCTATAGAGATGACCCCCTAGAGAAATAATGACACTGCAGGGTCAAGACTCATAAACAACGTGGCGCTTCCACATATATGGTTGGCCCAAGAGAACATCACAGACATCTAGTGGGGAAACATCACATAATACCTCATCTTTGAAGGGTTGGATGCCATATGACAATCGAGATTGTTGGCTGACATGAAGATCTCATCCTTGGCGAAGCCACCCGATGTTGTATGGTTGCGGGTGTGGTGTTGTCGACAATCCCAATTGTTTGACGACCTCTGCTAAGATGAGGTTCTTCTGGCTTCTACTATCAACGATAAAATGTAGCGGGGTCCCCTTCACCCATATATGTGAATGAAAAAGGCGCTCCCCCTCTTCAGGATATGTTTGTTCTTCTGGTTGAATTGCTGCGGTCATGACAATAGAAGTGGGGTATGCATCAATGATCTGTCCTTTACCAGTATTTTCAGAATCAGATTCTGAATTAGGGTTCGGCTCCTTGCCTTTGATATCGGCCACCAATGATTTTTTTGAGCGACATTTTCATCGGTGTTGTGCTAGGGGATTTTGTGGAAATCCGACATTTTCCAGTGTCGTTCTTTGTCTTCCCGTGACCCTTCTTTTCCCGTGGCTTGGACTGGTTTTCAGGAGACTATTTGTTAGGGATGCCTTTGTCATACGTTGGTTGTTGCGAATTTGCAGAACCAAAATCCCGTTTGTGCTAGTGCTTAAATTTCTTCTCGATTTTAACAGCATATCGATAGACAACATCGAGTGATGAGCTATCCAGAAAATCCATTTTAGTTTGGATGTATATGTGTAGAGCCCCACGATATTTTAGAACCAAATGTCGTTCGGAGTCTTTGATACCCAACTTGGTGCGCAAGGTATGGAAGGTATTGGTGAACTCTAGAACAGCTTGGCCCCTCTCCTGCCGCAGTGTGGTCGATCTCATTTACTGGTCCTCATAGTTGCCAATAGGGTAATATTGTTCCTTGACCGCATCCAAAAAAATATCCCAAGTGGGATCGACCCCATATATTTCAGAATCCTCTGTGGAACTCTACTCCCAATAAGTTTCCAACCAATGTTTGCCATGGGGGAGAGATTTAAGGAGTGCGAAGGTGATCTTTTCTTTGTCGAAAAATTTGTGAACAGAGAAACAACCTTCTAGCACATTTAACCATTTGTCTAGGGCTTCTGCATCTATCTATCCTTCAAATACAGGAATATAAAAATTAACTTGTACCTTGAAAGGTGAGGTGCCTCCAAAGTGGCCTCTTGATGAAGATGCGCCTGTTGCTATCAGAAGGCATTGAAGAATGTGGGAAAAATTCTCCATCATTTCTTCCCTCTGTCGCGTGAGAGCTTTCTTAAGCAACAGGCTGACAAGATCATTTGCTCTGTCATTTTTCTTTTCTTTTGCCATTGAGGGTTTCTTGGGTGTACGAGAGAGATTTTCCTCAGGAGAGAAAATATCAAGACCCAACTTGCTATACTCAGACCTCGTCAGGACATGCACTGAAAAAAGTGACCTAGAACAGCCTGCTCTGATACCACTGATCCAGAGTATTTTCGGCATGAAATAAGAGCTGAGATATAATAAAGAAATCCACAAAGATATCGCAGGTGTTCAATAATATAATATAAATGTATCAAATATGAAACCACAAACACAAATATACAATAATACATGATTTCTATTAATGAAATAAATGTACAGAGACTGTAAAAATATAGAGTGAAAGACTCGCTAGAATGGTGGCAGCTTATCTCTAAGAAGAGATGTGACGGTTACTCACATTCGCAAGAAGATGATTACAATGAGGCTCTGAAGAAATTTTTACAATAAACAAGAATGCCAAAATTCCTAGACATCTAAAAACCTAACCCTAGGCGATGAAGGGCCAAAAGTCATGTGGGCCCCGTTTGGGTAAGTTAGTTCATGAACTTCCCGGGGTCGTAACCTTTGCATACGATCTCCGTTTTAGGCGTATGATAGCTCGTTGGAAAGGTATAATTGAGGAGATTCATTTTGGGGGCTCAATAATGCCTTTGGCTATCATTGAGAACCTTGATCTTGAAAAACCTTCATTTGGACCCTCGAAATGGCCTTGGAAGTTAAAAACTGCTAAAAATAGTAAATTGCCAAATTTGCCAGAAAACTGTTTTGAGCCAGTTGAAAAAGGTGGGTGGCCACCGATATCCACCTGGATCAATACTCCCTCCTTAGGAAGCAATGGTCTCCATTGCGTTGAGTTCCCGGGGGAGAGGGAAAAGCCTTTGCTGAATCTGCATCTTGGTGAGCTGCTTGCCTTTCTGGAGACGTCGTGCTACTCATTTTGTGGAAGTCTGTCATGAACCTGTTGAGGCTGAGGCTGTTCAACAAGTTAGACTATATGAAAGGATGGTGTGTAGAAGGAATCTTTTCTCTTTGCTACAACCTTCTTGACTTGCTTCTATTGGATAGAAGGTGCTTGGGGCGAAGTTATAGTGGTTGCAGTGTCCTTCTATTCCCATTTTGAAAAGATTATGAAGAAGCTAAATTTTGCAGTATGAGATACTACCTTGCGACACTTTTTAGGTGGAACAGTAGTCGGAACTACCTTTGGTATTTTGTAGAGATGACCCCCTAAAGAAACAATGACACTTCAGTGTTGAGAATCATAAACAATGTGGTGCTTCCACATATATGGTTGGACCAAGAGAACATCACAAACATCTAGTGAGACAACATCACATAATACCTCATCCTTGAAGGGTTGGATTCCATATGACAATCGACATTTCTGGCTGACATGAAGATCTCGTCCTTGGTGAAGCCACCCAATGTTGTATGGCTACGGGTGTGGTGTTGTCGACAATCTCAACTGTTTGACGACCTCTATTGAGATGAAGTTCTTCTGGCTTCCGCTATCAATAATAAAATGCAACAGGGTCGCCTTCACCCACATATGTGAATGAAAAAGGTGCTCCCCCTCTTCAGGATCTCTTGGTTCTTCTTGTTGACTTGCTATGGTTGCGACAATAGCAGTGGGGTTCGCATCAATGATCTGTCCTTTACCAGTATTTTCAGAATCAGATTCTGAATCAGGATTTGGCTCCTTGTCTTTGATCTCGACCACCAATGACTATTTTGAGCGACATTCATCGGTGTTGTGCCAGGGGATTTTATGGAAATCGCACCATTTTCCGGTGTCCTTCTTTGTCTTCCTGTGACCCTTCTTTTCATGTGGCTTGGATTGGTTTTTAGGATACTGTTTGTTAGGGACGTCTTTATCATACTTTGGTTGCTATGGATTTGCAGAACCAAAATCCTGTTTGTTCTGGTGCTTAAATTTCTGCTCGATTTTAACAACATATTGATAGGCATCACCGAGTGATGAGATGTATAGAAAATCCATTTCAGTTTGGATGTATCTGTGTAGAGCCCCACAGTATTTCAAAACCAAATTTCGTTTGGAGTCTTTGATACCCAGGTTGGTGTGCAAGGTATGGAAGGTATTGGTGAACTCCGAAACAACTTGGCCCCTCTCTTGCTGTAGTGTGGTCCATGTCATGTACTGGTCCTCATAGTTTCCAATAGGGTAATATTGTTCCTTTACTGCATCCACAAAAAAATCCCAAGTGGGATCGGCCCCATATATTTCAGACTCCTCTCTGGAAATCTTCTCCCAATTAGTTTCCCACCAATGTTTGACATGGGGGAGAGCTTTAAGGAGTGCGAAGGTGATCTTTTCTTTGTCAGAAAATTTGTGAACAGAGAAATAACCTTCTAGCAGATTTAACCATTTGTCTAGGGCTTCTGCATCTATCTGTCCTTCGAATACATGAACATCAAAATTAATTTGTACCTTGAAAAGCGAGGTGCCTCCAAAGTGGCCTCTTGATGAAGATGCGTTTGTTACTATTGGCAGGCGTTGAAGGATGCGGGAAAAATTCTCCATCATTTTATCCCTCTATCGCGTGAGAGCTTGCTCAAGCAATATGCTGATAGGATCGTCTGCTCCATCGTTTTTATTTTCTTATGCCATTAAGGGTTTCTTGGGTGTTCTAGAGCGATTTTCCTCAAGAGAGAAAATTTCGAGACCCAAATTTCTATACTCGGACCTCGTCGGGGACATGCACTGAAAAAAATGACCAAGAAGAGCCTGCTCTGATACCACTGATCCAGATTATTTTCGGCACAAATGAGAGTAGAGATATAATAAAGAAATGCACAGAGATATTGCAGGTATTCAATAACATAACATAAATGTATCAAAGATGCAACCATAAACACAAATATACAGTAATACACGATTTCTATTAATGAAAGAAATGTATAGAGACTGTAAAAATACAGAGTGAAAGACTCGCTAGAATGGTGACAGCTTATCTCTGAGAAGAGATGTGATGGCTACTCGTATTCAAAATGAGATGATTACAATGAGGCTTTGAAGGCCTTTTTGCAATAAAAAGGAATACCAAAAGTCCTAGACATCCAAAATCCTAACCCTAGGAGATGAAGCGCCAAAAGTCATGTGGGCCCCGTTTGGGTAATTTAGTACATCAACTTCTCGGGGTCGTAACGTTTGCATACGATCTCCGTTTTAGGCATATGAAAGCTCGTTGGAAAGGTATCATCGAGGAGATTCATTTTTGGGGTTCAATGATGCACTAAACTATCATTGAGAACCTTGATCTCAAAAAACCTTCATTTGGGCCCTCAAAATGACCCTGGAAGTTAAAAACTACTAAAAATAGTAAATTTCCAAATTTGCCAGAAAACTATTTTGAGCCATTCGAAAAAGGTGGGTGGCCACCGATATACACTTGGATAAACCATCCCTCCTTAGGAATAAATGGTCTCCATTGTGTTGATTTCCCGGGGGAGAGGGAAAAGCATTTATTGAATCTACATCTTGGTGAGTTGCTTGGCTTTCTGGAGACGTCGCGCTGCTCAGTTTGTGGAAGTCTGTCATGAAATTGTTGAGGCTGAGGCTGTTCAACAAGTTGGGCTACATGAGAGGATGGTGTGCAGAAGGAATATTTTTTCTTTGCTGCAACCTTGTCGACCTGCTTTTGTTGGATAGAAGGTGCTTAGGGTGAAGATGTAGTGGTTGTAGTGTCCTTCTGTTCCCATTTTGAACAGATTGTGAAGAAGCTGAATTTTGTAGTATGAGATACTACCTTGCGGCACTTTTTAGGTGGAACAATAGTCGGAACTACCTCTGGTATTCTGTAGAGATGACCCCCTATAGAAATAATGACACTGCAAGGTTGAGACTCATAAACAGCTTGACACTTCCACATATATGGTTGGCCCAAGAKAAAATCACAGACATCTAGTGGGGAAACATCACATAATACCTCATCCTTGAAGGGTTGGATGCCATATGACAATCGACATTGCTGGCTGACACGAAGATCTCGTCTTTGGCGAAGCCACCTGATGTTATATGGCTGTGGGTGTGGTGTTGTCGACAATCCCAACTGTTTGACAACCTCTGCTGAGATGAGGTTCTTCTAGCTTCCGCTATCAACAATAAAATGTAGCGGGGTCCCCTTCACCCACATATGTGAATGAAAAAGGTGCTCCCCCTCTTAAGGATCTGTTGGTTCTTCTGGTTGAATTGCTGCGGTCGCAACAACAACAGTGGGGTCTACATCAATGATCTATCCTTTACCAGTATTTTTAGAATCAGATTCTGAATCAGGGTTCGGCTCATTGTCTTTGATCTCAGCCACCAATGACTGTTTTGAGCGACATTCATCGGTGTTGTGCTAGGGGATTTTTTGGAAATCACACAATTTTCCAGTGTCCTTCTTTGTCTTCTCGTGACCCTTCTTTTCATGTGGCTTGGACTGGTTTTTGTGAGACTATTTGTTAGGGACGTCTTTGTCATACTTTGGTTGTTGTGGATTTGCAGAACCAAAATACCTTTTGTTTTGGTGTGTAAATTTCTGCTCGATTGTAACAACATATCGATAGGCAGCACCGAGTGATGAGATGTCCAGAAAATCCATTTCGGTTTGGATGTATCTGTGTAGAGCCCCATAGTATTTAAGAACCAAATGTCATTCGAAGTATTTGATACCCAGCTTGGTGCACAAGGTATGGAAGGTATTGGTGAACTTCAAAATTTCTTGGCCCCTCTCTTGCTGCAGTATGGTCCATCTCATGTACTGGTCCTCATAGTTGCCAATAGGGTAATATTGTTCCTTTACCACATCCACAAAAAAATCCCAAGTGGGATTGGCCCCATATATTTAATACTCCTTTTTGGAACTCTACTCCCAATACATTTTCCACGAATGTTTGACATGGGGGAGAGCTTTAGGGAGTGCAAAGGTGATCGTTTCTTTGTCGAAAAATTTGTGAACAAAGAAATAACCTTCTAGAAGATTTAACCATTTGTCTAGGGCTTCTGCATTTATTTGTCCTTCAAATACAAGAATATCAAAATTAACTTGTACCTTGAAAGGTGAGGTGCCTCCAAAGTGGCCGTTTGATGAAGATGCACTCGTTGCTATCGACAAGCGTTGAGGGATGTGGAAAACATTCTTCATCATTTCGTCCCTTTGTCATGTGAGAGCTTGCTCAAGCAATAGGATGATAGGATCATCTTCTTTTTCTTTTTTATTTTCTTCTACCATTGAGGGCTTCTTGGGTGTGCAAGAGAAATTTTCCTGAAGAGAGACAAGCTCGACACCCAACTTGCTATACCCAGACCTCGTCGGGGACATGCATTGAAAAAAACGACCAAGAACAGCCTGCTCTGATACCACTGATACGGATTATTTTCACAGGTATTCAATAATATAACATAAATGTATCAAAGATGAAACCATAAACACAAATATACAGTAACACACAATTTCTATTAATGAAAGAAATGTACAGAGATTGTAAAAATATAGAGTGAAAGACTCATTAGAATGGTGGCAGCTTATCTCTAAGAAGAGATGTGATGGCTACTTGCATTCCCAAGAAGATGATTATAATGAGGCTCTGAAGGCCTTTTTACAATAAATAGGAATTCCAAAAGTCCTAGACATCCAAAAACCTAAGCCTAGGAGATGAAGCGCCAAAAGTCATGTGGGCCTCATTTGGGTAAGTTAGTACATCAACTTCATGAGGTCGTAACTTTTGCATACGATCTCCATTTTAGGTGTATGATAACTCGTTGGAAAGGTATTGTAGAAGAGATTCATTTTGGGGGATCAATGTTTCCTACAACTATCATTGAGAACCTAGATCTCTAAAAACCTTCATTTGGGCCCTCCAAATGGCCCCGAAAGTTAAAAACTGCTAAAAATAGTAAATTGCCAAATTTGGCAGAAAACAGTTTTCAGCCAGTCGAAAAAGGTGGGTGGCCACCGATATCCACCTAGATCAATCCTCCCTCCTTAGGAATCAATGGGGTCCATTGTGTTGAGTTCCCGGAGGAGAGGGAAAAGCGTTTGCTGAATCTGCATCTTGGTGAGCTTCTTGCCTTTATGGAGATGTCACACTGGTCAGTTTGTGGAAGTTTGTCACGAACCTATTGAGGCTGAGGATGTTCAACAAGTTGGGATACATGAGAGGATGGTGTGCAGAAGGAATCTTTTTTCTTTGGTGCAACCTTTTTGACCTGCTTCTGTTGGATAGAAGGTGCTTGGGGTGAAGCTGTAGTGGTTGCAATGTCCTTCTGTTCCCATTTTGAATAGATTGTGAAGAAGCTGAATTTTGCAGTATGAGAGACCACCTTGCGAAACTTTTTATGTGTAACAGTAGTTGGAACTACCTCTAGTATTCTATAGAGATGACCCCCTAGAGAAACAATGACATTGTGGGTTCGAGACTCATAAACAACGTGGCGCTTCCACATATATGCTTGGCCCAAGAGAACATCACAAGAATCTAGTGGGGCAACATCACATAATACCTCATCCTTGAAGGGTTGGACGCCATATGACAATCGACATTGCTGGTTGACATGAAGATCTCATCCTTGGCGAAGCCACCCGATGTTGTATGGTTGCGGGTGTGGTGTTGTCGACAATCCCAACCATTTGACAATCTCTGCTGAGATGAGGTTCTTCTGGCTTCCGCTATAAACAATAAAATGAAGTGGGGTCCCCTTCACCCACATATGTGAATGAAAAAGATGCTCCCCCTCTTCAGGATCTGTTGGTTTTTCTAGTTGAATTACTGCGGTCGCGACAATAGCAGTGGTGTTTGCGTCAATGATCTGTCCTTTACCAGTATTTTTAGAATCAGATTCTGAATCAGGTTTCGACTCCTTGTCTTTGATCTTGGCCACCAATGACTGTTTTGAGTGACATTCATCGGTGTTGTGCTAGGGGCTTTTATGGAAATCACATCATTTTCCGGTGTCCTTCTTTGTCTTCCCACGACCCTTCTTTCCATGTGGCTTGGACTGTTTTTTGAGAGATTGTTTGTTAGGGACGTCTTTGTCATACTTTGGTTGTTATGGATTTGCAGAACCAAAATCCCATTTGTTCTAGTGCTTAAATTTCTGCTCGATTTTAATGACATATCGATAGGCAGCACCGAGCGATGAGATGTCCAGAAAATCCATTTCAGTTTGGATGTATCTATGTAGAGCCCCACGGTATTTCATAACCAAATGTCATTCGGAGTGTTTGATACCCAGCTTGGTGCACAAGGTATGGAAGGTATTGGTGAACTTGGGAACTGGTTGGCCCTTCTCTTGCCGCAGTGTGGTCCATCTCATGTACTGGTCCCCATAGTTTACACTAGGGTAATATTGTTCCTTTACAACATACACAAAAAAATCCCAAGAGGGATCGGCCCCATATATTTTAGACTCCTCTATGGAACTATGCTCCCAATAAGTTTCCCACCAATGTTTGACATGGGGGAGAGATTTAAGGAGTGCAAAGGTAATCTTTTCTTTGTCAGAAAATTTGTGAACTGATAAATAACCTTCTAGCAAATTTAACCATTTGTCTAGGGATTTTGCATCTATCTGTCCTTCAAATACAAGACTATCAAAATTACCATGTACCTTGAAAGGCAGGGTGCTTCAAAAGTGGCCGCTTGATGAATATGTGCCTGTTTCTATCAGTAGGCATTGAAGGATGTGGGAAAAATTCTCGATCATTTCGTCCCTCTGTCGTGTGAGAGCTTGCTCAAGCAACAAGGTGATAGGATCATCTGCTCCATCGTATTTATTTTCTTCTTCCATTGAGGTTTTCTTGGGTGTGCGAGAGTGATTTTCCTCAAGAGAGACAAGCTCGAGACCCAAATTTCTATACTCAGACCTCGTCGGGGACATGCACTGAAAAAAATGATCAAGAACAGCCTGCTCTGATACAACTGATCCAGACTATTTTCGGGGCGAAATGAGAGTGGAGATATAATAAACAAATGCATAGAGATATCATAGGTATTCAGTAATATAATAGAAATGTATCAAAGATGCAACCATAAACACAAATATACAGTAATACACAATTTCTATTAATGAAAGAAATGTACAGAGACTTTAAAAATACAGAGTGAAAGATTTGCTAGAATGGTGGCAGCTTATCTCTGAGAAGAGATGTGATGGCTACTCGCATTCGCAAGAAGATGATTACAATGAGGCTCTGAAGGCCTTTTTACAGTAAACATGAATGCCAAAATTACTAGACATCCAAAAACCTAACTCTAGGAGATGAAGCGCCAAAAGTCATGTGGGCCCCATTTGGGTAAGTTAGTACATCAACTTCCCGGGGTCGTAATGTTTGCATACGATCTCTGTTTTAGGAATATGATAGCTCGTTGGAAAGGTATCATCGAGGAGGTTAATTTTGGGGGATAAATGGTTCCTTCATATATTATTGAAAACCTATATCTTGAAAAACATTCATTTGGGCCCTCAAAATGGCCCTGTAAGTTAAAAACTGCTAAAAATAGTAAATTGCCAAATTTGCTAGAAAATTGTTTTGAGCCAGTTAGAAAAGGAGGGTGGCCATCGATATCCACCTGGATCAATCCTCCCTCATTAGGAAGCAATGGTCTCCATTTCATTGAGTTCCCGGGGGAGAGGGAAAAGCGTTTGCTGAAATTGCATATTGTTGAGTTTCTTGCCTTTCTGGAGACGTCGCACTGCTCAGTTTGTAGAAGTCTATCATGAACCTGTTGAGGTTGAGGTTGTTCAAAAAGTTGGTCTACATGATAGGATGGTGTGCAGAAGGAATATTTTCTCTTTGGTGCAACCTTTTCGACCTGTTTTTTTTGGATAGAAGGTGCTTGGGGCGAAGCTGCAGTGGTTGCAGTGTCCTTCTGTTCCTATTTTGAACAGATTGTGAAGAAGCTGAATTTTGCAGTATGAGATACTACCTTGCGGAACTTTTTAGGTGGAACAGTAGTTGGAACTACCTCTGGTATTCTGTAGAGATTACCCCCTAGAGAAACAATGACACTGCGGGGTTGAGACACATAAACAGCGTGGCGCTTCCACATATATGGTTGGCTCAAGAGAACATCATAGACATCTAGTGGGGAAACATCACATAATACCTCATCCTTGAAGGGTTGGATGCCATATGACATTCGACATTGCTGGATGACACGAAGATCTCGTCCTTGGTGAAGCCACCCGATGTTGTATGGCTACGAGTGTTGTGTTGTCAAAAATCCCAACTATTTGACGACCTCTATTGAGATGAGGTTCTTTTGGCTTTCTTTATCAACAATAAAATTTTGAGGGGTCCCCTTCACCCACATATGTGAATGAAAAACGTGCTCCCCCTCTTCAGGATCTGTAGGTTCTTCTGGTTGAATTGCTACGGCTGTGAAAATAGAAGTGGTGTCTATGTCAATGATCTGTCCTTTATCAGTATTTTCAGAATCAGATTCTGAATCAGGGTTCGGCTCCTTGTCTTTGATCTCGGCCACCAATGACTGTTTTGAGCGACATTAATCGGTGTTGTGCTAGGGGCTTTTGTGGAATTCGCACAATTTTTCGGTGTCCTTATTTGTCTTCCCCTGACCATTCTTTTCATGTGGCTTGGACTGGTTTTCAGGAGACTGTTTCATAGGGATGTATTTTTCATACCTTGGTTGTTGCGGATTTGTAGAACCAAAATCCCGTTTGTTCTGGTGCTTAAATTTCTACACAATTTTAACAGCATATCGATAGGCAACACCGAGTGATGAGATCTCTAGAAAATCCATTTCAGTTTGGATGTATCTGTGTAGAGCCCCATGGTATTTCAGAACCAAATGTCATTCAGAGTCTTTGATACCCAGCTTGGTGTGCAAGGTATCGAAGGTATTGGTGAAATCTATAACTTCTTGGCCCCTCTCTTGCCACAGTGTGGTCCATCTCATGTGTTGGTCGTCATAGTTACCAATAGGGTAATATTGTTCTTTTACCGTGTCCACAAAAAAATCCCAAGTGGGATCGGCCCCATATATTTCAGACTCCTCTGTGGAACTCTTCTCCCAATAAGTTTCCCACCAATGTTTGACATGGGGGAGAGCTTTAAGGAGTGCGAAGGTGATCTTTTCTTTGTCGAAAAATTTGTGAACATAGAAAATAACCTTCTAGTAGATTTAACCATTTGTCTAGGGCTTTTGCATCTATCTGTCCTTCAAATACAGGAATATCAAAATTAACTTGTACCTTGAAAGGCAAGGTGCCTCCAAAGTGGCCGCTTGATGAAGATGCTCTTGTTGCTATCGGCATGCGTTGAAGGATGTGGGAAAAATTCTCCATCATTTCGTCCCTCTGTCGCGTGAGAGCTTGCTCAAGCAACAGGATGATAGGATCGTCTGCTCCATTGTTTTTCTTTCCTTCTGCCATTGAGGGTTTCTTGGGTGTACAAGAGCAATTGTCCTCAAGAGACACAAGATCAAGACCCAAATTTCTATACTCAGACCTTGTTAGGGACATGCACTGAAAAAAATGACTAAGAACAGCCTGCTCTGATACCACTGATTCAGATTATTTTTGGCACGAAATGAGAGCGGAGATATAATAAAGAAATGCATAGAGATATCGCAGGTATACAATAATATAACAAAAGTGTATCAAAGATGCAACCATAAACACAAATATACAGTAATACATGATTTCTATTAATGAAAGAAATGTACAGAGACAATAAAAATACAGAGTGAAAGACTCGCTAGAATGGTGGCAGCTTATCTCTGAGATGAGATGTGACGACTACTCGCATTTGCAAGAAGATGATTACAATGAGGCTCTGAAGGCCTTTTTACAATAAACGGGAATTACAAAAGTCCTATACATCCAAAAACCTAACCCTAGGAGATGAAGCGCCAAAATTCATGTGGGCCCCATTTGGGTAAGTTAGTACATCAACTTCTCGGGGTCATAACTTTTGCATACGATCTCCATTTTAGGCGTATGATAGCTCATTGGAAAGGTATCGTCAAGGAGATTCATTTTGGGGGCTCAATGATGCCTTTTACCATCATTGAGAACATCAATCATGAAAAACCTTCATTTGGGACCTCAAAATGGTCCCGGAAGTTAAAACCTGCTAAAAATAGTAAATTGCAAAATTTACCAGAAAAATGTTTTGAGCCAGTCGAAAAAGGTGGGTGGCCACCGATATCCACCTAGATCAATCCTCCATCCTTAGGAAGAATATGTCTCCATTGCATTGATTTCCCGGGCAAGAGGGAAAAGCGTTTCCTGAATCTGCATCTTGGTGAGCTTCTTGCCTTTTTGGAGACGTTGCGCTGCTCAATTTGTGGAAGTTTTTCATGAACCTGTTGAGGATGAGGTTGTTCAAAAAGTCAGGCTACATGAGAGGACATTGTGCAGAAGGAATCTTTTCTCTTTGCTGCAACCTTGTCAACCTACTTTTGTTGGATAGAAGGTGCTTGGGGTGAAGTTGTAGTGGTTGCAGTGTCCTTCTGTTCCCATTTTGAACAGATTGTGAAGAAGCTGAATTTTGCAGTATGAGATACTAATTTGCAACACTTTTTAGGTGGAACAGTAGTCGAAACTACCTCTGGTATTCTGTAGAGATGAACCCCTAGAGAAACAATGACATTGTGGGGTCCAGACTCATAAACATCATGGGGCTTCCACATATATGGTTGGCCCAAGAGAACATCAAAGACATCTAGTGGGGAAACATCATATAATACCTCATCCTTGAAAGGTTGGATGCCATATGACAATCAACATTGCTAGATGACACGAAGATCTCGTCCTTGGTGAAGCCACCCGATGTCGTATGGATACGAGTGTGGTGTTGTCGACAATCCCAACTGTTTGATGAACTCTGCAGAGATGAGGTTCTTTTGGATTCCGCTATCAACAATAAAATGCATAGAGGTCCCCTTCATCCACATATGTGAATGAAAAAGGCACTCCCCCTCTTTAGGATCTGTTGGTTCTTCTAGTTGAATTGTTGCGGTCACGACAATAGAAGTGGGGTCTACGTCAATGATCTATCCTTTACCAGTATTTTCAGAATCAGATTCTGAATCAGGGTTCGGCTCCTTGTCTTTGATCTCAGCCACCAATGACTATTTTGAGAGACATTCATCGCTATTGTGCCAAGGTATTTTGTGGAAATCGCACCATTTTCTAGTGTCCTTCTTTTTCTTCCCGTGACCCTTCTTTTCATGTGGCTTGGACTAGTTTTCAGGAGACTATTTGTTAGGGACATCTTTGTCATACTTTGGTTGTTGCGGATTTGCAGAACCAAAATCTCGTTTATTCTGGTGCTTAAATTTCTTCTTGATTTTAACAGCATATCGATAGGCAGCACCGAGTGATGAGATGTCTAGAAAATCCATTTCAGTTTGGATGTATCTATGTAGAGCCCCACGGTATTTCAGAACCAAATGTCATTCAGAGTCTTTGATACCCATCTTGGTGCGCAAGGTATGGAGGGTATTGGTGAAATCTGGAACTGCTTGGCCCCTCTCTTGCCGCAGTGTGGTCCATCTCATGTACTGGTCCTCATAGTTGCCAATAGGGTAATATTGTTCCTTTACCACATCCACATATATGGTTGGCCCAAGAGAACATCATAGACATCCAGTGGGGCAACATCACATAATACCTCATCCTTGAAGGGTTGGATGTCGTATGACAATTGGCATTGTTGGTTGACACGGAGATCTCGTCCTTGGTGAAGCCACCTGATGTTGTATGGCTGCAAGTGTGGTTTTGTCGACAGTCCCAACTGTTTGATGACCTCTGCTGAGATGAGGTTCTTCTGGCTTCCACTATCAACCATAAAATGTAGCGGAGTCCCCTTCACCCACATCTGTGAATGAAAAAGGCACTCCTCCTCTTCAGGATCTGTTGGTTCTTCTGGTTGAATTGTTGCAGTAGCGACAATAGCAGTGGGGTCTGCGTCAATGATCTGTCCTTTACCATTATTTTCATAATCATATTCTGAATCAGGGTTCAGCTCTTTGTTTTTTATCTAGGCCACTAATGACTATTTTGAGCGACATTCATCGGTGTTGTGCCAGGGGATTTTGTGGAACTCACACCATTTTCCAGTATCCTTCTTTGTCTTCCCATGACCTTTCTTTTCCTATTTCTTGGACTGGTTTTCGGGAGACTGTTTGTTAGGATCGTCTTTGTCATACTTTAGTTGTTGTGGATTTGCAAACCCGAACTCCCGTTTGTTCTAGTGCTTAAATTTCTTCTCGATTTTAACAGCATATCGATAAGCAACACCGAGCGATGAGATGTCCAGAAAATCCATTTCAGTCTGGATGTATCTATGTAGAGCCCCATGGTATGTCAAAACCAAATGTCGCTCAGAGTCTTTGATACCCATCTTGGTGCGCAAGGTATGGAAGGTATTGGTGAACTCTAGAATTGCTTGGCCCCTCTCTTGCCGCAGTGTGGTCCATCTCATGTACTGGTCCTCATAGTTGCCAATAGGGTAATATTGTTCCTTTACCACATCCACAAAAAAATCCCAAGTGGGATCGACCCCATATATTCCAGACTCCTCTGTGGAACTTTTCTCCCAGTAAGTTTCCCACAAATTTTTGACATGAGGGAGAGCTTTAAGGAGTGCGAAGGTGATCTTTTCTTTTTCGGAAAAATTGTGAACAGAGAAATAATATTCTAGCAGATTTAACCATTTTTCTAGGGCTTCTGCATCTATCTATCCTTCAAATACAGGAATATTTCGTCCCTCTGTCGCGTGAGAGCTTGCTCAAGCAACAGATTGATAGGATCGTCTACTCCGTCATTTTTCTTCTCTTCCACCATTGAGGGTTTCTTGGGTGTGCAAGAGCGATTGTCTTTAAGACAGACAAGCTCGAGACCCAACTTGCTATACTCAGACCTCGTCGGGGACATGCACTGAAAAAACGATCAAGAGCAACTTTCTCTGATACCACTGATCTGGATTATTTTCGGCACGAAATGAGAGCGGAGATATAATAAAGAAATGCACAGAGATATTGCATATATTCAATAATATAATAGAAATGTATCAGAGATGCAACCATAAACAAAGATATACAGTAATACATGATTTCTATTAATCAAAGAAATGTACAGAGACTATAAAAATACAGAGTGAAAGACTCGCTAGAATGGTGGTAGCTTATCTCTAAGGAGAGATGTGATGGCTACTCGCATTCACAAGAAGATGATCACAATGAGGCTCTAAAGGTCTTTTTACAATAAACGGGAATGCCAAAAGTCCTAGACATCCAAAAAACTAACCCTAGGAGATGAAGCGCCAAAAGTCGTGTGGGCCCCGTTTGGGTAAGTGAGTACATCAACTTCCCGGGGTCGTAACTTTTTCATACAATCTTCATTTTAGGCGTGTGATAGCTTGTTGGAAAGGTATTGTTGAGGAGATTCATTTTGGGGGCTCAATCATGCCTTTGGATATCATTGAGAACCTCAATCTTGAAAAACCTTCATTTAGGCCCTCAAAATGGCCCCGGAAGTTAAAACCTACTAAAAATAGTAAATTGGCAAAATTGGCAAAAAACTGTTTTGAGCCAGTTGGAAAAGGTGGGTGGCCACCGATATCCACCTAGATTAGACTACCAGTTGATTACAGGACACTTATACAAAATGGGTGCAAATAGAATCTTGAGAAGATGTGTCCTAGAACATGAAATACCTAGGATTTTAGCCGAAGCCGATGAGGGAATAGCAAGAGGACATTATGCAGGCAAAGATACCATGCAGAAGGTATTGCATGCAGGACTATGGTGGCTAACTATTCACAGAGACTCAAAGTACTATTGCCAGAAATGTGATGTATGTCAGAGGGTTGGTAAACCGAATAGAAGGGGCGAGATGCCCCTGCGACCACAAGTAACTTTGCAAGTATTTGACAAATGGGAAATAGATTTTGTGGGACCAATTAACCCACCAGCAAAAAGGTGAGGAGTGAGGTACATTACCACTGCGATGAAATACCTAACAATATGGGTAGAAGCAACACCAGTAAAAGATTGCAGCGCGAAGACAAAAACACACTTCCTATTTGAACAATTGATCACTATATTTGGTTGTCCGAGGATTTTGATGAGTGACCAAGGCACTCACTTTATTAATTGTACTATTAAGGCTATGACTGAGGAATTAAAGTTCATCATCAAAAGAGTACACCATATCATCCTCAAGCAAATGGAACAGTGGAATCCTTTAACAAAATCCTTGAAAATGCACTGACGAAGATCTGCAACGTTAATAGTGATGATTGGGACATAAAGATACCAGCAATATTGTGAGCATACAGGACCACATGCAAGAAATTGATAGGAAAAACACCATTCAGATTGGTGTATGGACAAGAATTTGTGGTTCCATTAGAATTTTTGGTACCTAGTCTGTGCATAGCAACAATTACAAACATGATAGAACGAGGTGCAATGCAGGAAAGGTTAAATCAGATGATGATCATGGAGGAAGACATGATTCTAGCAGGGTTTCACCAGGAATTCCGAAAAGCAAGAGACAAAGCTTGGCATGACAAACATATCAATAGGAAGGGTTTCAAGGAAGGAGACTTAGTCTTGTTGTATGACAGTAAATCCCTTCAGCACCAAGGAAAACTCAGGATGCATTCATTAGGATCGTGTGAAGTGACGACTGTCACATATGGGGGAGTTGTACAATTGAAGGATTTAGGAGGAACATAACTCAGAGGGATGATCAATGGAAGCTGACTGAAGCTGTACAGGGACAGTCGACCTCTTGGCATTTAAAAAAAAAAAAAAAGAGATATCGCGTCGAACATCAAAAGATAACAACAGAGGCATCATGCGCTAAAAAGAGAGTGAGCACGCACACTCTGAAATTCCATCTTGGCGGAGAAAAAGACCAACAACCACTACAAGCGGGAAACAACGGGAAAGAAGGATATGGAAAATAATCACCAACGGATAATGAATATCAAAATTAAATGACAAAAATGACTGGTGGGACGCCGCATTAATCACACCAACTGGCGACGGCAAGGAAATTCAATAGAAAGTACGCAGGAAGCGTCAGTTCAATTAAAATGCAAATGGGGTAACGTCTCCAAGAATCTTCATGGAATTTCTATATAAGATAGTACATGGGACTGGGAAGGTTATTATGCAATTGAGAAAAGCATAAGCCATAGAATTATAGAGCCGAGAGCGAAGGTTACAGAGGCCACTATGTTCGGTGGACAACAACTTGAACACCATGACACCACCCAAACAGGGAGAACCGAACCAGATTGGCAGACGACCCTGAAGTAACTCCAGATCCTCACCGCAAGCACAGGGAAGCGAACAACAACCACTTCATCCTCCAAAAGTTGTCAATGTGGATGAAATCTCATCGCTCGATATGACACTAGGAATCCCCACACCTATTTTGGAGGAAACCCAGCAGACAGCACCAGTGGGCATGGACATGGATGTACCAGAAGGGGGACAGGGACAACAGGCTAAGGATGTTGGTAATCAGTCGCACTCTGGAAACCCTAAAGAAGGCTCGAGAGTTAATGGAAAGGTTCCGAACTAGGAGGAAACAACCACGCCGGAAAGGTCACACACAACCACGCCGGAATAGCCACAAGAGGGCACAGTGGAAGATGTCATCGACCAACTAGATGAGTATGCAGAAGAGAGAACAATGGAGGTTGTAACCTCGATTCAGCCACCACAACGGAAGGGAAAATAGGTGGTACAAAGGTCACCACCATAACCATTGTCTTACCACGCATTCCAAAAGGGGTACGGATAGAAGGAAATATGTTAGGCCATGTGGAGAAATTGAGGTACTCAGAAAGTGACGTGATAGAAACAGAAGAGTTCCCAAAGTTATCCAAGAAATTTTACCTACAAACAGTGGGTATAGGATGTTTTGGCAAACCAATTAACCAACCAGTCCAATGGGAAGTCAGACTAGCCAAAAACGATATTCTAGGCCTGTTGGACATCCCAAACAATTACATCAAGACGTTGATGACAGTCATCCATGGAGGATACATGTGGCTGGAACAACTCGTCTCATAGACGTTGAGCTTATCACATGCATCACAAGGCTACCATCACAGGGGGAGGACCCTACACAATTCTTTGAGGAAAAAATGAAGGAGAAGTCACTGGCTGAAGAAATGAAGAAGAAATATGGCACCGAAAGGGGGTCACGCGGAATCCTAATCAAGCGTATTAGCGACGTCGTGACAAGAATGGCCAAAACAATTATGGCATGCAAATTAATCAGGAAATTCCGCAAGGAAGAAGTCTCGGTCATGATTGTTGTAGCCACAACACAGTGTGCGGAGGGAACCACACTTAGTTGGGCCCTGTATTTACTGAATCTATTCCTGGATGACTGCAATGATGCACAGGATTTGCGGACGGAATTTCACTATTCATGGGTACTCATCTTAATAGCCTTGATCAGATGGAAGGATCTGAAGTATTCATTATTTGCCACTAGACCCAA
Source organism: Picea mariana (assembly GCA_032191745.1). NCBI lineage: Eukaryota > Viridiplantae > Streptophyta > Pinopsida > Pinales > Pinaceae > Picea > Picea mariana. The sequence goes on from JASDQU010103121.1 coordinate 103,263, forward strand.
TCCTTGCCACTCAGCGTGATACCTATCGTTGGGGTCTGCTTAGGACCCCAAGAATAGAAAGGTGAATGCAACCATATTTGAAGGATATCACAATGACCTATAGGAGCGCATTGCCAACACTTGGAGGGTGACACCGGAAGAAATCAAACAATATCATGGCATAGCCAACTTCAAAGCAACTAGACATGCAATGTGGATACAGGAACGAAAGGATCCCGACAATCAATGACTACAATTATGCTATTGCATCAAGGAGGCAGACATAGATATGGCCATCAAGGATTGGAATGATGAATGGAGGATTCCAATCCTCGATTGAGAAATGCCCACAGAAATGGAGGAGGAGGTAGGACAGGGATAGACACTTTTCAAAGAGGGTAATAGTGCCCAAGAATCCAAGGACAGGGCAGAACAAGGCGCAACAGAAAAAAGGGGGGGAATCCAAGAAAGGCACCCACGAGAAGAAGAAGAACAATACATAGGTGCCACAGGTACAGGAGAAATAGACTAAGACAACACAAAGAACCACATCAAGTGCTACTCAACAGAGCAAGGCCAAACCAAGAGGTCAGTCATACAAATGGGGGGTGCACACAAGAAAGCTAAGGCACACAGAACACCACTAGAATACACGATCACGGAGGACGACGCGGACCTTGTGGCCCAAATGGTTCAGGATCGCACAGTGGAGGATTTTGACAATTCTCAGTGACAAAGGGACAAGATTTAGGAGGATTTGGCATACATGCGGCAACTCCTCCATCATCTTAGAGAAGCACAGACAAGCGACAGTAGCATAGGAACAATCCCATCATCATCACTGATAGGAGGCGAGGCTGGATCAAGTGAGTAGGATAGGATCCAGATGATAGCACAATCGAGCTCAACATTTCACGTCACACCCAACATGTTGCGCATGGATGAAATTGTGGGGCAAACACCCCTGAAGGAGTTGGCCCAAATACAGTTGGTATTAACACGGATACCAAGCAAGGCCTTGTATAAACTGCAAGTCAGCATTTCGCAGAAGGTACAGTCACGTGCATGCACAGATGCAACAAAATTACAGTAGACAAAGGACAATTGGGACGTGTTAGAATTGGTACTCGAACAGGCTAAGCTCGAGACCAAAGATGAAAAAGACCGCGTGGATAGGATGGAGTAGGAATTGATCGTAGCATATGAGAAAATCCCAAAGAGTGTGAAGATGAAAAAACTCAAGGTGACATAGAAGATTGATCAGATTGTGCAAACAATCGATCAATTCAAATAGGAGATCGAGCACCTCTGGGAGCAGCTCATACCTACCACTCCACCAGAGGTGAAGGAGTAGAGGAAGCAGGAGGCAACATTGCAGATAAAGGAGATAGAGCAGCAAGTCCACGTGGCGGTCAAATTGTTCGAGAAGGCAACACAACTTTGGACGAAGCTGGAAGAGGATCAATAGGTCCAGTAGTGGGACCAGGAAGAAGAAACGATAAGCACAACTATCCAGGACCTCAAGTAGAGGAAGAAGACAATGTTGATCACGGAGCACGTCAAAGGAGCACAGAATATGAGGAAACTCCAGGCAGAAATCATAGTTGCACAGACACAGAAAAAGGAGCACCAAGCTCAAATGGAACCACTCCAGGAGCGAGTAGTAGAGGTCATTGCACAGGTGGAAGATGCCAAGAATAACATGGCACAAACTCAGGCAAAGTGCACAGGGATGGTCAGCGATGAGATTACAGTGTAGGTATTGGATGCACTCAAGGAGAAGACCGTGCATGCCCAAACACAAGCAAAGGAGATCACGGAGAAGTTCCAGGTGATCACAGGAGAGATCGACAAAGTGCACAAGGTTTAGGTGGCTCAAGATGAGCCACCTGCTAGTGTTGGGGGCCTGTTGGATGTAGGACAAATTAGGAAGAAAGGCTAGTTTTGGAAGAGAAGCATGCAAGAGGAAAAAGACAGCTGGAAGGAAAAGCAGCACCCGTGCATGCATGGAAGACCTAACGACGCTAGGGTTAGGTTTTTTGTAATACATTGTAATTGTTGGTGAGCCAAAGATATAAATAAGTGGTACTTAGGAGAGAGAAAGAGATATATATAAGAGGAGAGATACATAGAGATATATAGACACACACAGAGACAACGGAGGACACAGAGAGGAAGATAATTGTAAGGATTGTATGAGTCATTAATATGGTGAGCTAGAGAAGGCATGAGCGACTAGATCCTGAGGGTTAAATCATAGGCTGAGGAGCATGGTACAATCTAGTCAACCTCACAGGGATCGACGAGCCTGTGGGAGGGAAGAAGAACTAAGATTGTAACCATGTGTGGTGTGGAGATTTCCAAACTATAATAAAAGCATGAGAGCCAGATCTTTGTGGACATATCCCGGGGGGGGTGAACCATGGTAACACTTTGTTATGTGACTTAATGAATGTGTCTTGCGTCTGATTAGTTGGTGAATGTTGAATGAATGAAGTAATTAAGTAGATATGGTATTTTACATGCATGCATAGAATGAATATTATAACTAGATGTTAAATGGACTGAATAAAGGTTACAGCGTATAAACACAGATCTTGCCCAATCCCAGGCTGCAAACACCTGAGTATTGAAGCCACCCATAGAGCTATCTCGGGTGAGAGTGTGCAGTGTACTCTATGTACTGCGTTGCCTTCTGGGTTACCAGAGGGGTCGATAGTCTTTAAGGGATTTGTTCGAAAGCTTCTTAGTTTTAAACCAGGGTTAATATTTAATGGTTAATGAGAATCAAGACCAATAAGAGTAGATAGACAAAAGGGAAAAAACCAACACTTCATACAGAACGACAACTCGTGTATGTACATGACTGTCTGGAAAAAACCATGTATATTTATTGAAACACTGTCAGGTTAAGGATAAGACCAAGAAACTCAGAATCAAAACCAGGTTGTCAAGCAATCAGATGACAAGAAAATCAATATAAACAAGATCAATTAAAGGAGAAAAACACTCCAAACCCAGAAAAGAAGATTCCCTCCCCAATATGGTCGCCAATTCTGTTACGAGGAAAATCACTCTATGGCATGAGGTAAACCACAACAGATGGAAATGACTGTAGAAATCAACTCTATTATCAAGTATGTTATATACAAAAATATGCTAATAAGGCAAGATAAAGAGCCTACCTCATCCAGACGTTCGATGAATTCCACCGTTGAGCACTTGACTCAAAGCAATACACCTGCAACTTGTCCTCAAAAACCAAGATACTCAAGCATATGGTGATAATATATAAAGTTAGCACATTCAATAGCATAATCCATCGATATTCATAACAAATGCGCCCATGGAATAACAATTCATATATTTGCAAGACATCAATTGGACGAGAAAAGAGTATTTCTATTAAAATATAATCAACAGAAGTGTATGAATGACAAACTTTTGTGTCGGTACGTTCGGAATCGAGAAACTAAGTCCCTTCCAGCTGGGCCTCCACCAAAGGCAAGGTCATATAAGAGAGACAATGAGGTTCTCCATCAAATAGGGAAGATCTTGGGGACTAAAAAATGTGTTCAGACTTAAAAGGACAAAGGGATGCAGACTCAATATGAAGTGAGTGATTTCTCCAGAGTAACTTTTCTCTCAAAGTTGAATTCTTCTCCTCTTTTCCACAGCTTGGATATGGCCCATTTTTACCCTTCAAATGGAACTAAAGGACCGATTTGGAATGTTTCTAGTACATGTAAGGTCAAGGATCATGGATCCCATGACGTGACATGGAAACCCGACACCATTTTTTAATTTTGGGCACAAAACCCGATGTACACGCATTGTAATGGTGCAACCTACATATATGCATGTTGTATAACTATTAGGGAACGTGTATGTGGAAAAATAAAATTTGTAGCTCTGGGAACTATAGAAAGGGACTTCAAGTATGCATAGGGAAATGGAAAAGGCCTTATGAATAAGTTTTCATAGGGTGAGGAAAATCTTGCTATAACAACATAGTGTAGACTCATACCATTGGTGGTTTGATTTGAAGACCGTAGGTCTGTAGTGGAATCACCTATTTTATGATACTACATGAGATGTATTGGATAGTACCACTTCCTTTATATGATATTGGTACTTGTGGAGGATGTATTATACCATTTTGTTTCCATATATAATTTGATTATGAGACATATATCCACTATGTATCTCTCTGTGGCTATGATCTCTTTTTACATGGATCCATGTATTCATTTTGTGTGCCCATGATCACGTCTTTTATATATACTTCATGGATCTAAAATGTACTCGATTTGGAGACCATGCTTATGTCACCCCTGAGAGTGGGTATGCCCACCTTGGGAAGAGAGTAGTCTCATACTTGGTTGTTTATGTAGGTTCAGTTTTGGTCTAGTGTCCAATGCACTTTTCCTGGGCTCTTTACACACTCTCCTCCTAACATGTATAATGTATTTCGTCCATGAGTTTATCTTCTGAACTCACACATTAGTGGGCATCTATTATAGCATCATTTTCCACCTTATATGCATTGATGCCTTATTGGCCTGATTTAAATACCCTTTCCCTACTTGCATACCAAAATCCCCTTAAGTTGCTCCTCAAATTTCTTAAAAAACCACATTTTTCAATATATGTGTGCCCTAACAATTATGCAAAATGCATATGTATGCTAGTTACTCTTTATCATCACATGTATGCTAGTTTCTAAATTTTGGGCGGGGTACTTCATGGGTTTCTCTGGTTCCTTACCCCTATTTCCCGTAAATAACAACTAGATAACCACTCCAACTAATTCCAAGGAGTATAAATTGATTCCAAAGGGGTAGAGGGCATGAGCATCCTCATACAACACCATTACGTAGGAAAATTTCCAAGTCTAGAAGCCCATATTCCTGAGTCTTTGAGATTCCCTCTTCAGATCTAGAAACCCATGTTTCCATCCATCCTTTCCATTCTATCTTTTTAGTAAGAGAATCCTCTCTCTTGGACGTTTTTTTAGCAAGGAAAGTTAGGAGGATTGAGTTAGTCTTCTAGAGTCTCGAATAGAGGTATCTGAAAGCCAGTTCCAAAGTAGTGCCAACATCAGCTTCAGATGAATTCTAAACATGTAACTTGTTGTTTATATCTATAATAAACCTCTATTTCTCATCCCTGTCATTTGTTAATGGTTTATTTTTTGCAAATTTTATATGCATTCAATGATGTGGAAACTAACATACTAATCATGCTTTATATTTGAAGTTTTCATGTATGCTTGATGCTTGAATTTATTATTTAGTTACGATAACTACCTTCGGTGAAAACTCGTTATTTTGTGAGTGCAGGTTGATATAGAAATTCCTAGAGCAAGAGATGTAGAGTGTGGAATTGCGAAAGGGATTTACATCGAACTATGAAAATATGTTAGGTGAACCCTCCCCTCATAGGTAGTTATTTAGTTACTTATAATTAACTTCTATTGTTAGTTAAATATTGTTCTATCGGGTCAATCACTCTATTGTGGTTTCTAGCTGAGACATAGGAGTACATTCTTTGCAAACAGTTAGAGACACATAAAGTGAATGCAATTGGATAGATGAATCCAACTAGATGAAGTTTATCAATTTATACGTTGATGGTGGAAGCCTTATCGAGGTGCATTGGCCATTGTTTAAACCAAATAGGAATGGCATATGGCCATATATCAATGTGATGTTCGACAATAGTGGGATCAATTTCAGGCATCTCTGAATAGGACCAAGCAAAGATGTCACATAATTCTTGGAAAAGGGCCTTATTGGTAGCAACCTCTTCAGGGGAATAGTTTCTCCAAGAATGATGTTTTTTTCATGACACCAAATGTAATGGATATATCCACTTTGATGATGAGTGAAATATTGGCCATGGTATCTTCCTCAAACGCATCAGGTGCAAGGATAGGATTCTTAAACCAATCAAATTTTCCAAAGGTGATAAATTCATTCACTTCGACATCACGTTGGTCAACAGGATCCCATAGGAGTAATCATATCCTCAAGTAAAAAATAGGAGAAATGGTGCATATCATCCCATGGATAATCAAGATGTTTAAGTGATTTTATAATCTCTTCCTCATAGTAGAAGATAGAGATCAATAATCACATTGATCGGGGGTGGAGGGTAACTTTTATAGTAGTAGAAACATTTAAAAAATGAAGAAAAATAATTAGCCAATGAAATGTAATAGTTCTAATAAAGTTCTATTTAAATCTAATGAGCCACTTCCAACTCAAAAGATTAAAAAAAAATCAATTGAAATGGATGTTAGCAATGCTACAAATTGATTCAAAGGCATAAAAACCCATAGGGAACTTAAAATACACAATCTCAACTAGTAAAGTTCACCATTCCAACAATGAAAAAATGATTTTTCTAGGATTCCAATAGAAAAATGCCATAAAAAATGTTGGAGAAGATACATTTAAATAGTTTGTAATCCTATTTTTCCCAAACGGGTTGGATCTAATGGTGGAAAACAAGGAGTTTTTCATCATTGGGCAAGGTTCAATTCTCGTGAGGGCTTTACCTGGAGCCATGGGGGCACTTTGAGGTAGTGGTTGAACGTGTGGTTTCACCCAAATATACTATATTAAATGGTATCATGACCCGTGCACACATAAGTGGATCAAATCCTACCCCAATGTCCTTCAAATGAAAGTCTCCGAGGTGTAGGACAGTCGGTGATGGAGTGTGTTG
>JASDQU010103121.1:114792-135362 GCA_032191745.1 Picea mariana
TTTTTTGAACAGAGAAATAACCTTCTAGCAGGTTTAACCATTTGTCTAGGGCTTCTTCATATATCTGTCCTTCAAATACAGGAATATAAAAATTAACTTGTACCTTGAAAGGCGAGGTGCCTCCAAAGTGGCTACTTGATGAAGATGCTCCTATTGCTATTGGCAGGCGTTGAAGGATGTGGGAAAAATTCTCCTTCATTTCGTCCCTCTATCGCGTGAGAGCTTGCTCAAGCAACAGGCTGATAGAATCGTCTGCTCCATTGTTTTTATTTTCTTCCACCATTGAGGGTTTTTTGGGTGTACAAGAGTGATTGTAATCAAGAGAGACAAACTCTAGACCCAAATTTCTATACTCAGACCTTGTCGGGGACATGCACTAAAAAAAATGACCAAGAACATCTTGCTCTGATACCATTGATCCGGATTATTTTTGGCACGAAATGAGAGCGGAGATATAATAAATAAATGCACATAGATATTGCAGGTATTCAATAATATAACATAAATGTATCAAATATGAAACCATAAACACAAATACACTGTAATACATGATTTCTATTAATGAAAGAAATGTACAGAGACTGTAAAAATACAGAGTGAAAGATTCGCTAGAATGTTGGCAGCTTATCTTTGAGAAGAGATGTGATGGCTACTCGCATTCGCAAGAAGATGATTACAATGAGGCTCTGAAGGCCCTTTTACAATAAACAAGAATGCCAAAATTCTTAGACATCCAAAAACCTAACCCTAGGAGATGAAGTGCCAAAAGTCATGTGGGCCCGTTTGGGTAAGTTAGTACATCAACTTCCCAGGGTCGTAACTTTTGCAGACGATCTCCGTTTTAGGCGTATGATAGCTTGTTGGAAAGGTATCATCGAGGAGATTCATTTTGGGGGATAAATGATGCCTTTGAATATCATTTAGAAAATTTATCTCGAAAAACCTTCATTTGAGCCCTCAAAATGGCCCTTGAAGTTAAAAACTGCTAAAAATTGTAAATTGCCAAATTTGCCAAAAAACTATTTTGAGCCAATCAAAAAAGGTGGGCGGCCACTGATATCCACCTGGATCAATACTCCCTCATTAGGAAACAATGGTATCCATTGCGTTGAGTTCCCAGGGGAGAGGGAAAAGCGTTTGTTGAATCTGCATCTTGGTGAGCTGCTTGCCTTTCTGGAGATGTCGCACTGCTCAGTTTGTGGAAGTCTATCACGAACCTGTTGAGGCTGATTATGTTCAACAAGTCGGGCTACATGAGAGGATGGTGTGCAGAAGGAATATTTTCTCTTTGCTACAACCTTGTTGACTTTCTTTTGTTGGATAGAAGGTGCTTGGGGCGAAGCTGTAGTGGTTGCAGTGTCCTTCTGTTCCCATTTTTAATAGATTGTGAAGAAGCTGAATTTTGTAGTATGAGATACTACCTTGCGACACTTTTTAGGTGGAACAGTAGTCAGAACTACCACTTGTATTCTGTAGAGATGACCCCCTAGAGAAACAATGACATTGCAGGGTCGAGACTCATAAACAATGTGGGGCTTCCACATATATGGTTGGCCCAAGAGAACATCATAGACATATAGTGGGGCAACATCACATAAGACCTCATCCTTGAAGGGTTGGATGCCATATGATAATTGAGATTGCTGGATGACACGAAGATCTCGTCCTTGGAGAAGCCACCCGATGTTGTATGGATACAAGTGTGGTGTTGTCGACAATCCCAACTGTTTGACGACCTTTGCTGAGATGAGGTTCTTCGTGCTTCCGCTATCAACAATAAAATGAAGCGGGGTCCCCTTCACCCACATATGTGAATGAAAAAGGCACTCCCCCTCTTTAGGATCTATTGGTTGTTCTATTTGAATTGTTGCGGCAGTGACAATAGCAGTGGGGTCTACGTCAATGATCTGTCCTTTACCAGTATTTTTAGAATCAGATTCTGAATTAGGGTTCGGCTCCTTGTCTTTGATCTTGACCACTAATGACTGTTTTGAGTGACATTCATCGGTGTTGTGCCAGGGGATTTTGTGGAAATCACACCATTTTCCGGTGTCCTTCTTTGTCTTCCCGTGACCCTTCTTTTCATGTGTTTTGGACTGGTTTTCGTGAGACTGTTTGTTAGGAACATATTTTTCATAATTTGGTTGTTGCGGATTTGCAGAACCCAAATCCTGTTTGTTCTGGTGCTTCAAATTCTGCTCGATTTTAACAACATATCGATAGGCAACATCGAGTGATGAGATGTCCAAAAAATCCATTTTAGTTTAGATGTATCTGTGTAGAGCCCCACGGTATTTCAGAACCAAATGTCGTTCGGAGTCTTTGATACCCAACTTGGTGCACAAGGTATGGAAGGTATTGGTGAACTCCAGAACTACTTGGCCCCTCTCTTGCTGCAGTGTGGTCCATCTCATGTACTAGTCCTTAGAGTTGCCAATAGGGTAATATTGTTCCTTTACCGCATCCACAAAAAAATTACAAGTGGGATCGACCCAATATATTTCAGACTCCTCTGTGGAACTCTGCTCCCAATAAGTTTCCCACCAATGTTTGACATGGGGGAGATATTTAAGGAGTGCGAAGGTGATATTTTCTTTTTCGGAAAATTTGTGAACAGAGAAATAACCTTCTAGCAGATTTAACCATTTGTCTAGGGCTTCTACATTTGTCTGTCCTTCAAATACAGGAATATCAAAATTAACTTGTACCTTGAAAGGTGAGGTGCCTCCAAAGTGGCTGCTTGATGAAGATGCGCCTATTGCTATTGGCAGGCATTGAAGGATGTGGGAAAAATTATCCATCATTTCGTCCCTCTGTCGCGTGAGAGCTTGCTCAAGCAATAGGATGATATTATCGTCTGCTCCGTCGTTTTTCTTTTCTTTTTCCATTGAGGGTTTATTGGGTGTGTGAGAGCGATTGTCCTCAATAGAGACAAACTCGAGACAAAACTTGCTATACTCAGAGCTCATCGGGGACATGCACTAAAAAAAACAACCAAGAACAACCTGCTCTGATACCACTGGTCAAGATTATTTTCGGCACGAAATGAGAGCGGAGATATAATAAATAAATGCATAGAGATATTGTCAGAAGATGATTACAATGAGGCTCTAAAGGCCTTTTTACAATAAATAGGAATTCCAAAATTCCTAGACATCCAAAAACCTATCCCTAGGAGATGAAGTGCCAAAAGTCATGTGGGCCCTGTTTGGGTAAGTTAGTACATCAACTTCCCAAGGTCATAACTTTTTCATATGATCTCCGTTTTAGGCGTATGATAGCTTGTTGGAAAGGTATCGTCAAGGAGATTCATTTTGGGGGTGAAATGATTTTTTTCATTATCATTGAGAACCTTGATCTCAAAAAACCTTCATTTGGGCCCTCAAAATGGCCTCGAAAGTTAAAAACTGCTAAAAATAGTAAATTGTCAAATTTGCCAGAAAACTGTTTTGAGCCAGTCGGAAAAGGTGGGTGGCCACTGATATCAACCTAGATCAATCCTCCCTTCTTAGGAAGCAATGGTCTCTATTTCGTTGAGTTTTCAGGGGAGAGGGAAAAGCATTTGCTGAATTTGCATCTTTGTGAGCTGCTTGCCTTTATGGAGACGCCGCGCTGCTCAGTTTGTGGAAGTTTGTCATGAACCTATTGAGGCTGAGGCTGTTCAACAAGTCGAAATACATGAGAGGATGGTGTGCAGAAGGAATCTTTTCACTTTGCTGCAACCTTGTCGACCTGCTTCTGTTGGATAGAAGGTGCTTGGGGCGAAGCTGCAGTGGTTGCAGTGTCCTTCTGTTCCCATTTTGAACAGACTGTGAAAAAGCTAAATTTTGCAGTATGAGATACTACCTTGTGGCACTTTTTAGGTGGAACAATAGTCGGAACTACCTCTGGTATTCTGTAGAGATGACCCCCTAGAGAAACAATGACACTACGGGGTCGAGACTCATAAACAACGTGGCGCTTCCACATATATGGTTGGCCCAAGAGAACATCACAGACATCTAGTGGGGAAAAATCACATAATACCTCATCCTTGAAGGGTTGGATGCCATATGACAATCAACATTGCTGGATGACATGAAGATCTCTTCCTTGGCGAAGCCACCCGATGTTTTATTGCTGCGGGTGTGGTGTTGTCGACAATCCCAACTATTTGATGACCACTACTGAGATGAGGTTCTTATGGCTTCTGCTATCAACAATAAAATGCAGTGAGGTCCCCTTCACCCACATATGTGAATTAAAAAGTTGCTCCCCCTCTTCAGGATCTGTTGGTTCTTCTGGTTGAATTGCTATGGTCGCGACAATAGCAGTGGGGTCTACGTCAATGATCTGTCCTTTACCAGTATTTTCAGAATCAGATTCTGAATTAGAGCTCGGATCGTTGTCTTTGATCTCAGCCACCAATGACTATTTTGAGAGACATTCCTTGGTGTTGCACCAGGGGCTTTTGTGGAAATCGCATCATTTTCTGGTGTCGTTCTTTGTCTTCCTGTGACCCTTCTTTTCATATGGCTTGGACTGGTTTTTGAGAGACTATTTGTTAAGGATGTCTTTGTCATACTTTGGTTGTTGTGGATTTACAGAACCAAAATCCTGTTTTTTCTGGTGCTTAAATTTCTACTCGATTTTAACATCATATCGATAGGTAGCACCGAGTGATGAGATGTCCAGAAAATCCATTTCAGTTTGGATGTATCTGTGTAGAGCCCCATGGTATTTCAGAACCAAATGTTGTTTGGAGTCTTTGATACCCATCTTGGTGCGCAAGGTATGGATGGTATTGGTGAAATTTGGAACTTCTTGGTCCCTCTCTTACTACAGTGTGGTCCATCTCATGTACTGGTCCTCATAGTTGCCAATAGGGTAATATTGTTCCTTTACCGCATCCACAAAAAAATCCCAAGTGGGATCGACCCCATTTATTTCAGACTCCTCTGTTGAACTCTACTCCCAATAAGTTTCCCACCAATGTTTGACATGGGGGAGAGCTTTAAGGAGTGCGAAGGTGATCTTTTCTTTGTCGAAAAATTTGTGAACAGAGAAATAACCTTCTAGCAGATTTAACCATTTGTCTAGGGCTTCTGCATCTATCTGTCTTTCAAATACAGGAATATCAAAATTAAATTGTATGTTGAAAGGTGAGGTTCCTTCAAAGTGGCTGCTTGATGAAGATGCACCTGTTGGTATCGACAGGCATTGAAGGATGTGGGAAAAATTCTCTATCATTTCATCCCTCTGTCACGTGAGAGCTTGCTCAAGCAACAGGCTGATAGGATCGTCTGCTCCATCGTTTTTCTTTTCTTCCACTATTGAGGTTTTCTTAGGTTTTTGAGAGAGATTTTCATCAAGAGAGACAAGATCAAGACCCAACTTGCTATACTCAGACCTTGTCGAGGACATGCACTGAAAAAAATGACCAAGAACAGCCTGCTCTGATACCACTGATCCAGATTATTTTCGGCACGAAATGAGAGTGGAGATATAATAAATAAATGCACAGAGATATCGCAGGTATTCAATAATACAACATAAATGTATCAAATATGCAACCATAAACACCAATATAAAGTAATACATGATTTCTATTAATGAAATAAATGTACAGAGAATGTAAAAATACAGAGTGAAAGACTCACTAGAATGGTGACAGCTTATCTCTGAGAATAGATGTGACAGTTACTCATATTCACAAGAAGACGATTAAAATGAGGCTCTAAAGGCATTTTTACAATAAATAGGACTGCCAAGAGTCTCAGACATCCAGAAACCTAACCCTAGGAGATGAAGCGCCAAAAGTCATGTGGGCCCCGTTTGGGTAAGTTAGTACATCAACTTCTTTGGGTTGTAACTTTTTCATACGATCACCATTTTCAGTGTATTATAGCTCGTTGGAAAGGTATCATCGAGGAGATTCATTTTGGGGGACCAATGATGCCTTCGCATATCATTGAGAACCTATATCTTGAAAAACCTTCATTTGGGCCCTCAAAATGGCCCTGGAAGTTAAAAACTACTAAAAATAGTAAATTGCCAAATTTGTCAGAAAACTGTTTTGAGCCAGTTGAAAAAGGTGGGTGGCCACTGATATCCACCTAGACAAGTCCTCCTTCCTTAGGAAGAAATGGTCTTCATTGCATTGATTTCCCGGGGGAGAGGGAAAAGCGTTTGCTGAATCTGCATCTTGGTGAGCTGCATACCTTTCTAGAGACGTTGCGCTACCAGTTTGTGGAAGTCTGTCACGAACTTGTTGAGGTTGAGGCTGTTCAACAAGTTGGGATACATGAGAGGACAGTATGCAAAAGGAATCTTTTTTCTTTGCTACAACCTTGTCGACTTGCTTTTGTTGGATAGAAGGCGCTTGGGGCGAAGCTGCAGTGGTTGCTGTGTCCTTCTGTTCCCATTTTGAACAAATTGTGAAGAAGCTAAATTTTGTAGTATGAGATACTACCTTGTGGCACTTTTTAGGTGGAACAATAGTCAGAACTACCTCTGGTATTCTATAGAGATGACCCCCTAGAGAAACAATGACACTGCGGGGTCGAGACTCATAAACATCTTGGTGCTTCCACATATATGGTTGGCCCAAGAGAACATCACAAACATCTAGTGGGGCAACATCACATAATACCTCATCCTTGAAGGCTTGGATACCATATGACAATGGACATTGCTAGCTGACATGAAGATCTCGTCCTTGGTGAAGCCCCCCGATGTTATATGGCTGCAGGTGTGGTGTTGTCGACAATCCCAACTGTTTGATGACCTCTGCTGAGATGAGGTTCTTCTGGCTTCCGCTATCAATAATAAAATGCAGTGGGGTCCCCTTCACCCACATATGTGAATGAAAAAGGTGCTCCCCCTGTTCAGGATCTCTTGGTTCTTCTGGTTGAATTGCTGTAGTTGCGACAATAGCAGTGGGGTCTGCGTCAATGATCTATCCTTTACCAGTATTTTCAGAATTAGATTCTAAAGTAGGGTTCGACTCCTTGTCTTTGATCTCGACCACTAATGACTGTTTTGAGCGACATTCATCGGTAATGTTCCATGGGATTTTGTGGAAATTGCACCATTTTTCGGTGTCCTTCTTTGTCTTCCCGTGACCCTTCTTTTCATGTGGCTTGGGCTGGTTTTCAGAAGAATTTTTGTTAGGGATGTCTTTGTCATACTTTGGTTGTTGCGGATTTGCAGAACCAAAATCACGTTTTTTCTAGTGCTTAAATTTCTGCTCAATTTTAACAACATATCGATAGGCAGCACCGAGTGATGAGATGTCCAGAAAATCCATTTCAGTTTGGATGTATCTGTGTAGAAACCCATGGTATTTCAGAACCAAATGTCGTTCGGAGTCTTTGATACCCAGCTTGGTGCGCAAGGTATGGAAGGTATTGGTGAACTCCGGAACTGCTTGGCCCCTCTCTTTCCGCAATGTGGTCCATCTCATGTACTGGTTGTCATAGTTGCCAATAGGGTAATATTGTTCTTTTACCACGTCCACAAAAAAATTCCAAGTGGGATCGACCCCATATATTTTAGACTCCTCTGTGGAACTCTTCTGCCAATAATTTTCCCACCAATGTTTGACATGCGGGAGAGCTTTAAGGAGTGCGAAGGTGATCTTTTATTTGTCGAAAAATTTGTGAACAGAGAAATAACCTTATAGCAGATTTAACCATTTCTCTAGGGCTTTTGCATCTATCTATAATTCAAATACAGGAATATCAAAATTAACTTGTACCTTGAAAGGTGAGGTGCCTCCAAACTGGCCGCTTGATGAAGATGCACCTGTTGCTATCGGCAGACATTGAAGGATGTGGGAAAAATTCTCCATCATTTCATCCCTCTGTTGCATGAGAGCTTGTTCAAGCAACAAGTTGATAGGATTGTCTGCTCCATCATTTTTATTTTCTTCCACCATTGAGGGTTTCTTGGGTGTGCGAGAGGGATTTTCCTCAAGAGGGACAAGCCCAAGACCCAACTTTCTATACTCATACCTCATCGGGGACATGCATTGAAAAAAATGACCAAGAAAAACCTGCTTTGATACCACTGATTCAGATTATTTTCGGCATGAAATGAGAGTGGAGATATAATAAATAAATGCACAGAGATATCATAGGTATTCAATAATATAAAGTAATACACAATTTCCATTAATGAAAGAAATGTACAGAGACTGTAAAAATACAGAGTGAAAGACTCGCTAGAATGGTGGCAGCTTATCTCTAAGAAGAGATGTGACGGCTACTTGCATTCGCAAGAAGATCATTACAATGAGGCTGTGAAATCCTTTTTACAATAAACAGGAATGTCAGAAGTCCTATACATCCAAAAACCTAACCTTAGGATGAAGCGCCAAAAGTCATGTGGGCCTCGTTTGGGTAAGTTAGTACATCAACTTCCCGGGGTTGTAACTTTTGCATATGATCTCCGTTTTAGGTGTATGATAGCTAGTTGGAAAGTTATCGTTGAGGAGATTCATTTTCAGGGATCAATAATTCCTTTGGATGTAACTAAAAACCTCTATCTTGAAAAACCTTCATTTGGGCCCTCAAAATGGGCCCAGAAGTTAAAAACCGCTAAAAATATTAAATTGCCAAATTTATCAGAAAACTATTTTGAGCTAGTAGGAAAAGGTGGGTGGCCACTGATATCCACATGGATCAATCCTCCCTCCTTAGGAAGCAATGATATCCATTGCGTTGAGTTCCCGGGGGAGAGAGAAAAGTGTTTGCTGAATCTGCATCTTGGTGAGCTGCTTGCCTTTCTGAAGATGTCGCGTTGCTCAGTTTGTGGAAGTCTGTCATAAACCTGTTGAGGCTGAAGTTGTTCAAAAAGTTGGGCTACATGAGAGGATGGTGTCCAGAAGGAATCTTTTCTCTTTGCTACAACCTTGTCGACCTGCTTTTGTTGGATAAAAGGTGCTTGGGGCGAAGCTGTAGTGGTTGCAGTATCCTTCTATTTCCATTTTGAACAGATTGTGAAGAATCTAAATTTTGCAGTATGAGATACTACCTTGCAACACTTTTTAGGTGGAATAGTAGTCGAAACTACCTCTGGTATTCAGTAGAGATGACTCCCTAGAGAAACAATGATGCTATGGGGTCGAGACTCATAAACAACATGGCTCTTCCACAGATATGGTTGGCCCAAGAGAACATCACAGACATCTAGTGGGGCAACATCACATAATACCTCATCCTTGAAGGGTTGGATGCCATATGACAATTGACATTGCTGGCTGACACAAAGATCTCATCCTTGGCGAAGCCACCTGATGTTGTATGGCTGTGGGTGTGGTGTCATCAACAATCCCAACTGTTTGATGACCTCTGCTAAGATGAGGTTCTTCTGGCTTCCGCTATCAACAATAAAATGCAATGGGGTCCCCTTCACCCACATATGTGAATTAAAAAGGCGCTCCCCCTCTTTAGGATCTGTTGGTTCTTCTGGTTGAATTGCTACGGTCACGACAATAGCAATGGGGTCTGCATCAATGATCTGTCCTTTACCAGTATTTTCAGAATCAGATTCTGAATCAGGGTTCGGTTGCTTGTCTTTGATCTCGGACACCAATGACTGTTTTGAGCGACATTCATCGGTGTTGTGCCAGGGGCTTTTGTGGAAATCACACCATTTTCTGGTGTCCTTCTTTATCTTCCCGTGACCCTTATTTTCATGTGTCTTGGACTGGTTTTCAGGAGACTATTTGTTAGGGATGTCTTTGTCAAACTTTGGTTGTTGCGTATTTGCAGAACCAAAATCCCATTTGTTGTGGTGCTTAAATTTCTGATCGATTTTAACAACATATCGATAGGCAACACCGAGTGATGAGATGTCCAGAAAATCCATTTCAGTTTGGATGTATCTATGTAGAGCCCCACGGTATTTCAGAACCAAATTTCGTTTGGAGTCCTTGATACCTAGCTTGGTGCGCAAGGTATGGAAGGTATTGGTGAACTTCGGAAATGCTTGGCCCCTCTCTTGGCGCAGTGTGGTCCATCAAATGTACTGGTCCTCATAGTTGCCAATAGGGTAATTTTGTTCCTTTACCATATCCACAAAGCAATCCCAAGTGGGATCGACCACATATCTTTCAGACTCCTCTGTGGAACTCTTCTCCCAATAAGTTTCCCACCAATGTTTGACATGGGGGAGAGCTTTAAGGAGTGAAAAGGTGATCTTTTCTTTGTCGTAAAATTTGTGAACAGAGAAATAACCTTCTAGCATATTTAACCATTTGTCTAGGGATTCTGTATCTATCTGTCCTTCAAATACAGGAATATCAAAATTAAATTTCACCTTGAAAGGCGAGGTGCCTCCAAAGTGGCCGCTTGATGAAGATGTGCTTGTTGCTATCGACAGGTGTTGAAGGATGAGGGAAAAATTCTCCATCATTTAGTCCCTCTGTCGCGTGAGAGCTTTCTCAAGCAACAGGCTGATAGGATCATCTTCTCTACTATTTTTCTTTTCTTCCACCACTAAGGGTTTCTTGGGTGTGTGAGAGTGATTTTCATCAAGAGAGACAAGCTTGAGACCCAACATGATATACTCAAACCGCGTCGGGGACATGCATTGAAAAAAATGACCAAGAACATCCTCCTCTGATACCACTGATCCGGATTATTTTCGGCATGAAATGAGAGCGGAGATATAATAAAGAAATGCACAGAGATATCATAGGTATTCAATAATATAATAGAAATGTATCAAATATGCAACCATAAACACAAATATATAGTAATACATGATTTCTATTAATGAAAGAAATGTATAGAGACTCTAAAAATATAGAGTGAAAGACTCGCTAGAATGGTGGCAGCTTATCTCTAAGAAGAGATGTGACGGCTACTCGCATTCGCAAGAAGATGATTATAGTGAGGCTTTGAAGGCCTTTTTACAATAACCAAGAATGCCAAAATTCCTAGACATCCAAAAACCTAACCCTAGGAGATGAAGCGCCAAAGGTCATGTGGGTACATCAACTTTCCGGGGTCGTAACTTTTGCATACGATATCCGTTTTAGGCGTATGATAGCTCATTGGAAAGATATCATAGAGGAGATTAATTTTGAGGGCTCAATAATGCATTATATATCATTTAAGACCTTGATCTCAAAAAAAATTCATTTGGGCCCTCAAGATGGCCCCAGAAGTTAAAAACTGCTAAAAATATTAAATAGCCAAATTTATTAGAAAACTATTTTGAGCTAGTCGGAAAACGTGGGTGGCCACCAATATCCACTTGGATAAATCCTCCCTCCTTAGGAAGAAATGGTATCCATTGCATTGAGTTCCCAGGGGAGAGGGAAAAGCATTTGTTGAATCTGCATCTTGGTGAGTTGCTTGCCTTTCTGGAGACGTCGTGCTGCTCAGTTTGTGGAAGTATGTCACGAACTTGTTGAGGCTGAGGCTATTCAACAAGTTGGGCTACATGAGAGGATGGTGTGGAGAAGGAATCTTTTCTCTTTGTTGCAACCTTGTCGACCTGCTTCTATTGGATAAAAGGTGCTTGGGGCGAAGCTGTGGTGGTTGCAGTGTCCTTCTGTTCCCATTTTGAATAGATTGTGAAGAAGATAAATTTTGCAGTACACTTTTTAGGTGGAATAGTAGTCAGAACTACCTATGGTATTCTGTAGAGATGACTCCCTAGAGAAACAATGACACTATGGGATCGAGACTCATAAACAACATTGCGCTTCAACATATATGGTTGGCCCAAGAGAACATCACAGACATCTAGTGGGGAAACATCACATAATACCTCATCCTTGAAGGGTTGGATTCCATATGAAAATCAACATTGTTGGCTGACACGAAGATCTCGTCCTTGGCGAAGCCACCCGATGTTGTATGGCTGCGGGTGTGGTGTTGCTGACAATCCCAACTGTTTGACGACCTTTGCTAAGATGAGGTTGTTTTGGCTTCCACTATCAACAATAAAATGTAGTGGGGTCCCCTTCACCCACATATGTGAATGAAAAAAGGGCTCCCCCTCTTAAGGATCTGTTGGTTCTTCTGGTGGATTTGCTGCGGTCGCGACAATAGCAGTGGGGTCTGCGTCAACGATCTGTCCTTTATCAGTATTTTCAGAATCAGATTCAGAATCAGGGTTTGGCTCCTTGTCTTTGATCTCGGCCACCAATGAATGTTTTGAGTGACATTCATCGGTGTTGTGCCAGGGGATTTTGTGGAAATCGCACCATTTTCCGGTGTCCTTCTTTGTCTTCCCGTGACCCTTGTTTTCAAGTGGCTTGGACTGGTTTTTGGGAGACTGTTTGTTAGGGACGTCTTTGTCATACTTTGGTTGTTGCAGATTTGCAGAACCAAAATCCCATTTGTTGTGGTGCTTAAATTTCTGCTCAATTTTAACAACATATCGATAGGCAACACTGAGTGATGAGATGTCCAGAAAATCCATTTCAGTTTGGATGTATCTATGTGGAGCCCCATGGTATTTCAAAACCAAATGTCGTTCGGAGTCTTTGATACCCAACTTGGTGTGCAAGGTATGGAAGGTATTGGTGAACTCCGGAACTGCTTGGCCCCTCTCTTGCCATAGTGTGGTCCATCTCATGTACTGGTCCTCATAGTTGCCAATAGGGTAATATTGTTTCTTTACCACATCCACAAAACAATCCCAAGTGGGATCGACCCCATATCTTTCAGAMTCCTCAGTGGAACTCTTCTCCCAATAAGTTTCCCACCAATGTTTGACATGGGGGAGATATTTAAGGAGTGCGAAGGTGATCTTTTCTTTGTCAAAAAATTTGTGAACAGAGAAATAACCTTCTATCATATTTAACCATTTGTCTAGGGATTCTGCATCTATCTGTCCTTCATATACAAGAATATCAAAATTAACTTGCACCTTGAAAGGCGAGGTGCCTCCAAAGTGGCCGCTTGATGAAGATGCATCTGTTGCTATCGACGGGCGTTGAAGGATGAGGGAAAAATTCTCCATCATTTAGTCCCTCTGTCGCGTGAGAGCTTTCTCAAGCAACAGGCTGATAGGATCGTCTGCTCTGTTGTTTTTCTTTTCTTCCACCATTGAGGGTTTCTTGGGTGTGCAAGAGTGATTGTATTCAAGAGAGACAAGCTCGAGACCCAACATGCTATACTCATAACTCATCGGGGACATGCACTGAAAAAATGACCAAGAACATCCTCCTCTGATACCACTGATCCAGATTATTTTCGGCACGAAATCAGAGCGAAGATATAATAAAGAAATGCACAGATATATTGTAGGTATTCAATAATATAACAGAAATGTATCAAATATGCAACCATAAACACAAATATAAATTTATGCACAATTTCTATTAATGAAAGAAATGTACAAAGACTGTAAAAATACAGAGTGAAAGACTTGCTAGAATGGTGGCAGCTTATCCCTAAGAAGAGATGTGACAGATACTCGCATTCGCAAGAAGATGAATACAATGAGGCTCTGAAGGCATTTTTACAATAAACAGGAATGCCAAAAGTTCTAGACATCCAAAAACCTAACCCTAGGAGATGAAGCGCCAAAAGTCATGTGGGCCTTGTTTGGGTAAGTTAGTACATCAACTTCCTAGGGTCGTAACTTTTGCATACGATCTCCATTTTAGGAATATGATAGCTCATTGGAAAGGTATCATCAAGGATATTCATTTTGGGGACTCAATGATGCCTTCAACTATCATTGATAACCATGATATCAAAAATCCTTCATTTGGGCCCTCAAAATGGCCCTTGAAGTTAAAAACTGCTAAAAGTAGTAAATTGCCAAATTTGCTAGAAAATTATTTTGAGCCAGTCGGAAAAGGTCGGTGGCTACCGATATCCACCTGGATCAATCCTACCTTCTTAGGAAGAAATGGCCTCCATTGTGTTGAGTTCTCGGGGGAGAGGGAAAAGTGTTTGCTGAATCTGCATCTTGGTGAGTTGCTTACCTTTCTGGAGATGTCGCATTGCTTAGTTTGTGGAAGTCTGTCATGAACCTATTGAGGCTGAGGCTGTTCAACAAGTTGGTATACATGAGAGGACGGTGTGAAGAAGGAATATTTTCACTTTGTTGCAACCTTATCGACCTTCTTCTATTGGATAGAAGGTGCTTGGGGTGAAGCTGTAGTGGTTGCAGTGTCCTTCTGTTGCCATTTTGAATAGATTGCGAGGAAGTTGAATTTTGCAGTATGAGATACTACCTTGCAACACTTTTTAGGTGGAACAGTAGTCGGAACTGCTTCTGGTATTCTGTAGAGATGACCCCCGAGAGAAACAATGACACTGCGGGGTCGAGACTCATAAACAACATGGCGCTTCCACATATATGGTTGGCCCAATAGAACATCACAAACATCTAGTGGGGAAACATCACATAATACCTCATCCTTGAAGGGTTGGATGCCATATGAAAATCGACATTGCTGGCTGACATGAAGATCTCGTCCTTGGCAAAGCCACTCGATGTTGTATGGCTACGGGCGTGGTGTTGTCGACAATCCCAACTGTTTGACGACCTCTGCTGAGATGAGGTTCTTCTGGCTTCCTCTATCAACAATAAAATGCAGCGGGGTACCCTTCACCCACATATGTGAATGAAAAAGGTGCTCCCCCTCTTCAGGATCTCTTGGTTCTTCTGGTTGAATTGCTATAGTGGTGAAAATAGCAGTGGGGTCTGCGTCAATGATCTGTGCTTTACCAGTATTTTTAGAATCAGAGTTAGAATCAACATTCGACTCCTTATCTTTGATCTAGGCCACCAATGACTATCTTGAGTGACATTCATCGGTGTTGTGCTAGGGGCGTTTGTGGAAATCGCACCATTTTTTGGTGTCCTTCTTTGTCTTCCCGTGACCCTTCTTTTCATGTGGCTTGGAATGGTTTTTGGGAGACTGTTTTTCAGGGATGTCTTTGTCACTCTTTGGTTGTTTCAGATTTGCAGAACCAAAATCCCATTTGTTATAGTGCTTAAATTTATGCTCTATTTTAACAACATATTAATAGGCAACACCGAGTGATGAGATGTCCAGAAAATCCATTTTAGTTTGGATGTATCTGTGTAGAGCCCCACGGTATTTCAAAACCAAATGTCATTTAGAGAATTTGATACCCAGCTTGGTGTGCAAGGTATGGAAGGTATTGGTGAAATTTGGAACTGCTTGGTCCCTCTCTTGCCACAGTGTGGTCCATCTCATGTACTGGTTCTCATAGTTGCCAATAGGGTAATATTGTTCCTTTACCACATCCACAAAAAAATCCCAAGTGCGATCGACCCCATATATTTCAGACTCCTCTGTGGAACTCTTCTCCTAATAAGTTTCCCACCAATGTTTGACATGGGGGAGAGCTTTAAGGAGTGCGAAGGTGATCTTTTCTTTGTCGAAAAATTTGTGAACAGAGAAATAACCTTCTAGCAGATTTAACCATTTTTCTAGGGCTTCTGCATCTATCTATCCTTCAAATATAGGAATATCAAAATTAACTTGTACCTAGAAAGGCGAGGTGCCTCCAAAGTGGCCGCTTGATGAAGATGGGCCTGTTGCTATCACCAGGCATTGAACGATGTTGGAAAATTTCTCTATCATTTCGTACCTCTATCGCGTGAGAGCTTGCTCAAGCAACAGGCTGATAGGATCATCTGCTCCGTTGTTTTTATTTTCTTTCGCCATTGAGGGTTTCCTGGGTGTGTGAGAGTGATTTTCCTCAAGAGAGACAAGCTCGAGACCCAAATTTCTATACTCAGACCTCGTCAGGGGCATGCACTGAAAAAAACGATCAAGAACAACCTGCTCTGATACCACTGATCCAGATTATTTTCGGCTTGAAATGAGAGCGGAGATATAATAAAGAAATGCATAGAGATATCGCAGGTGTTAACGCTGTGTAAATTTCCTAGAGGTTGTCAGGAAAGAAGAAATCTATGGGAGGTAACTTTATCCAACCACTTCGAAGCCGGGATCTAGCCCTACCAACTTCAGAGAGGGATCTCTCTGTATGATTTAGATATGTTTCAAATTTAAAATATTAGGCTAGGTAAATAAAATATGTTGGTTTTGTTTGTTGTAGTTTTTGTTGGGTTGGCTGAGAGAGCTTTACACATCCATTGGGCTATGGGGTCTGTATCATGAAAATAAGATCTAAACCAGATAACAGAGAAACCTTTCACACGGTGAGATAATGTAATCGCTGGATTCTTTTAGCAGCATAAATGAGGAATAGCAGAAAAGGTGAGAATGCCAATTACAAAAAAGAAGCAGTTAAGAATTTCTTTATCGTAAAATCAGAAGATAAAACATTAAAATATTTAAAGTCAGAAACAAGGTATAGAAAGATAAATACTGCAACTTTCGTTACTTTCAAAGATTAGATTTAGAAAACAGTGTGATAACTAAGCGAGAATAAAAGTTAACTTAGAAAGGAAAAACATCACCAGTGGATACACACAAGAATCCTGTGAAAATGCCTCTTTGTATTAATGGAAGATCTCTTGAAAAATATTACAGTCTGATGCTCGCAGGGTGTAAAGACCAACCCTCAATACTTCGAAAAGTGAAGTATTTATAACCCAAAATTACAAACGATCCTGTCATTAAATATTAGGACATGGTAAATCTATTTTTAGCTTAACTAACTTAACAAATTACAAAGCTCTAGGAAACTGTTTGATGATGTGTCGCAACTTCATGCTGTTTTCTGGGTGAACCGTTGGTGAGGCCTCTACATGAATTCATCTGAATGGATAGTTGACTGGGCTGGGATAGCTCATCAACTACTCGATCAGATCGCACAGCTCTTCCCATCGAAGATGATTGGGAACACTGACTTTGAGTAACCTTCGGTAGACTTCATCCATCTCTGTGTACTTGGCGAAAGTAGGCTTGATGATGAAGATGTACCAGATCTCATGCTGTATGTTGATGTCCAACTAAAGTGCATCTAGGAATGCCTTGCCAGTGATACTACCTTGAATTCCTGAAAATTTTAAACTATCCTTAGCCACGTCGGCTAGTCTCTTTTTGTAATCTGGGAGTGTCATCAGTTTCTCATTTATCACCTTCAAACTAGGAAGACCTTTCTTCTATAGAGCCTCCATCTTGCTGAAAAACCTTTGTACCCCTAGGTTCATAGCCTAAACTTTTTCTTCCAGCTGTAGCATCAATCCTCTCTTGGTCAAGACTCTCTTGACTTCAAGGATGGTCTCTGTTCTATCCTCAATTCTCAGCTCTTCTAGCTCCTCTCTGATTTTAGAATTCAAGAATTTGATGATTTCATTAGCCTGTGTGGGCATTTCTCCCAGTTCTGATCTAATCTTCTCGATGGCCTGTTTACTTCTCTGCACCAATTCATTTTTCTCAAACATAATCTATATTATTGGCCATATTTCATTCATAGACTTGGTGATGTCTGTCCAGACACTTTCTTTGACTTCGGCTAGTGTTTTTCCTGCCACTGTTTGCTTCCGAAGCTATTGTAACTCTTGTTTGAGCTAGTCTGACACTTGTTTTTCCTTGGAGTAGATGGTTTGGTAAGAAGATTTGAGTTCCTGAAGTTTCTCAATCTCCTTTTTGAGCCTGCTAATCTCTGTCTCTTGCAGATTCATCTCTTCCATATATTTAGCTAATTCAACCGTCTTTTCCAGAGACGTTAGTGGATTTGCCGAGGGAACTTCTGCTAGTGACGCTGTGCTCACTCCTAAGAGTGGAACTGTAGTCAATGGAATGAATTCCATGGGTTTTGACTATTCTTTCTCTTTCACTAGATTCTCCATCTCAGCTTCTATTTCCTTCAATTGTGCATTTTTCTCCATGATCAACTTAAGCATCTCATCTTTTTCTCCTTCTGTCTCTACTATTTAATTTACCTGCGAGTCTACTGTTGGTGGCAGATTCAATTGTTTCCTCAAAGACTCTATGTCGACATTTTTCTTCTTGATCATCGCCTCGACTGCTTTCACATTCGAGGGATCATACCCGATCTTGAGGACTAGTTCCTCCAACGTCTCGATCCTATTATCCTTGGCAAAGTATGATATTTTCTCCAACTTCAACTGTGTCTAGACGTTGTTCAGAGATACTTGTAACCTGGAGGTAGTAGTGGAAGCATGTGCCAGCATGGAGAAAACCATTTCTCCAGTTTGCCTGTGCAGATCCATTTGATCGGCTGGGTGCACGTCCTTAGTTGGAATTCAAAAGTTGCCCTTTTTTAATCGGTGATTACCTTTGGGTCTGGTACCTGTGCTTGGAGAAATGCCATGTGCATTCTACCCTTCTTTGTGTCGAATGCTGATAACAGCCTGTGTTTTTCAGTCGATGTCTGCTTCCAGAACTAGGCATATGTGCTGCTAGTTAGAGTTTGATTCTTTTTCTTGATCAGATCATATTTCTAAAAAATACTCAGCTTCGACCCTATATTGCCTGGCTGGTTGATTGGTGGAGTATCTATAGGCTTCTTTGGTAATTTTGTGGTTATGATCTTCTTGCTTCTTGTACTGAGGAGCGACCGATCAACCTCTATTATTGTAGTAGATGGAATTTCCTTTTCTCCAGCTGGGTCAGGAGCCGGACTAGTTTTTGGCCTCTTGGTATGCAGTCGAAATTCTTCTAATGATACTTCAGTGACAGGAGGTGACAGATACTACACAAGCCTTTTCTCCTTTGGAGCTTGTGGTGTGGTGGTCTATGATACAGTGATTGGGAGGTCTTGTTGCTCTGTCTCAACCAAATTATTTGGCTCCCATTCTGTCTGGTTTGCAAATTTTTCTACCTCAGGCCTAGATACATGGACATATGAGATATTCTTGTTTTTTATCCTCTTATTTGAAATTATCCCGCATGGATCATAGTGCCATGTGAAATTGAAAAAGAATTTAATTTCCCTTTGTAGTATGTCTGCTTCCTCCCTGGTGCCTCGACTATTGCAAATGAAAGACCCAATCTGCCCTTTGATTCTGAGTTGTTGCTTCTTCTTCAAAGATACAAAATGAATATCATCCGAGTTTATCATCTGCCTTATGTATTCCAGGGAAAAAATTCTGACAGGTAAGTATTTGGGTAGTTTATATGGGGCCAACTCGCACCCATAGACTCTGATCTCAGTGTGATTTTGGTACAGGTACAAATCACTAGTCTTTGTATGGTCCGAGAAATGTAGGATCCTCTGAACTTCATAATTAATTCTGGGTTCAGGTCTACCGCTGAGCATACTCACCACTGGGTGGTAGAATTGATCGATGAATTGCTTAAAATTGAATTCCGTGGAGTTATGTTTGAGCAGGGAAGTCCATGCGGTTACTACCTGGGGTCTGCCATCTCCATCCATCTTCTACATAGAAAAAGAAAATTTGTCCACTTGGAAGAAAATGAACAGGTATGCCAGTATTGAAGAATACCAGAACATGCCTTCTGTGGTGAAATTGATGAATTGCTCGTGAATGTTGTCCGCCAGGAACGTGCTGAAGTCGAATTGTGTTGTGGGTTTCTCATTGGTGGAAAAAATAGACAAAAATCCTAGAATGGGTTCATCTACCCATTGATCTGAAAAATAACCAAGCAATGCACATAGCGACATGATAACCTAGTTTCCTTTTGTTGCGAACATGAAGGAAGGATAAGGGGGATTTGTAGTGGGGAGATGAGCGGATTATGGAAGAAAAAGCTCAAAAATTTGAGCTCTTTGAGGAAATGACAGCTTCTAGTATAGCTCTGTGATGATCTTGAGGTTAAAAGGCGAGGCAGAGTTGGCTTGGGATATTTGCATCATTTGGTCGATGGTTTCTAGCATGATGAGGAAAATAATTTCCCCAGACGAGGACAAAATGGCTCTTTGCTCAGGGATATAGTGGGCTTGGCACTTGAGGGTGAATTTTGGGAAGTGGCGAATATGGGGGAAGAAATACAAGGGTAGGTTGGACTCCCAGAGTCCAATTTCGTCACTCTGGTCTAGGAAGACTTCTTTAAGCCATGAATGTAGGTCTGCGAAGTTGAAATCGCACTTTGTGTCTACAATTAAGTAGTCTTTTTCGGCCAGAGGAATCCTGTCAAGGTCGACAGGAGGTGGGAGAAACGGATTCTCCTCACCTTCTATTCGTTTTGACTTTGGCACCATTACTATAACAATACCTACAAATAAAACATTGTTAGCGGGGACGACTGTAGATGGGGGCGACTGACTGTAATGGAGAGGAAAATGGGGTAATTTCTCTGGTGTGATGAGTGGGTAAATGGTGAAAGAATGAAGTGGTGAGGGTAGTATTGAGTAAATGGGTATCCATTGGGCATGGGGGACAAGTCAGCTGGTTAACAGATAAGTTATCGAGTAATAAATGGCCAATGGGTCACTTAGAATGTGAGATGGTAGGTGACAATGATTGAGGCATACATATGAGTGACGTGGCAGTTATCGATTGGAGGAAAAAACCATGGTGAAAGGAATTGCCATGGGTGAACGAGGGAGAAGGACTGACGGAGTTAAGGGATGTGACTCTTATGGAAAGGTGGATAATGACGTCACGAGGTGATGAGGTATGTCAGACAGTAAGAGGTGGTGGGATTTGGGACCAGTAGATTCATGCCACGTATAGATAGG
>JASDQU010103121.1:135665-146356 GCA_032191745.1 Picea mariana
TTTTCCCAGGCTTTCATATGTTTATATCACTAAGGGGTTAGACAAACAACCTTTTAAGCATCCAAGACATGGTCCAACATTGATCATCGAGCTGGTTTTATTGAAATAAGGAAAACTACCCTATGTTCTAACCTAACTTCCTATGAAAATTAACCCAGATTAAACTGTTGGGCTAAGAACTTACTCTATCCTAGGGCTATCTGACCAAAATTAGGCAGTTTGGCCAGATTTATTCACTAACTGACCTAGATCACTTGGCTAAGATTAAACAGTTTAGCCAAGCTTATTCACTATTCCTATCAACATCAATTTAAAAGAACTTGGCCATGCTTGAAAGGTATGGACCAAGTCATTGTTATTGCATGGGGCTCAAATTGAAATTCTTTTATGCCCTCTTTTATTCTTTTTCTTTCTCTTTCTCAAATTATTTGCAGAATGAAAAATCATTTGACAAACAAAAACACTAAAGAGATAACATTTCAGTCACCAGTTGATCCTATAAATTATAGGGTGATAACAACGACTCCACCTGGGGATGGTACTCTCCTTATGAAGTGCCAAGAATCCTGCTTCCTGATGTTCTAAAACTTTCTCCATAGTCGCCTTTGTTGCTTGATTGGTTTTATTTTCAAAAAATGGAAAAATAGTGGTCAGCGGCTTAGGGCCTTCTCTCTTGGCTTCAACCTTCTGACCAAAGTTATTCACTCAGAAATTCGCAAGAAAAATGAAAATGGTTTGTACAATGGAAAGTGTGACTTCAGGTCCCTACTGAGGTGGTGAATAATGCTTCAGCATTCTGCCATTTACAGGTCCTCCTGGCAGATCTGACCCATCACTATTGTTGAACAAGAAGGCGTTATTCCCTCTAAATGCTTGAATCATGTATGGCCCCTTCCACAGACTGTCGAATTTGCCATGTTTTCCTTTATCTTCATTTCGAGAATCCCATCTTAGCACCAAATCATCTAGCTCAAAATCATCTTCCTTGGTTATTTTGTCAAAAATCTTCTGAATGCTTTCTTGGACTACTTGAGTCTTTTTGTATACTTCTTCCCTGGACTGATGCAAATGGATCATCTGGTTGATCCTTCTTTGGGAGTCGTTCGGCTTGGCTTGTATGTCTTGCAGCAATTTCATGACAGGAACTCCTAAGAAAGTGGGAAAAACTGCTTCTGTGCCATAGACCAGCTGATATGGTGACATACCGGTTGACCTTTTGGTGGTCAGTCTGTCGGCCCATAGCGCGAAAACCAACTTGTTATGCCATGACCTTTTGTTTTCTTTCAAAGTTTTCTTGATGACGTTTACCAGGGTTTTATTTGATGATTCTGCCAGCCCATTTCCATGAGGGTAGTAAGCTGTGGAATGACCCAAATGAATATGATACTGGTTGCAGAAATCTATGAGTTTCTTAGATCGAAAAGTAGTTGCATTGTCAGTTATAATCTTTCTAGGACATCCAAAACGAGACAAGATATTATTTTCAAGAACTTTAATAATGACATAATCAGTAGCTTTCTTGCTTGGTACTACTTCGATCCATTTTGTAAAATAATCTGTGGCAGTAAGAATTAACCTGTGCTAGCCCGAAGAAGGAGGATGTATTTCTTCAATGAAGTCTAATCCCCATTGCTAGAAAGGGGCCTCAATGGAGATTGGTTTTAGGGGTAGAGGAAGAAGTTTCCTTTTGCCTTCGAACAACTGACATTGATGACACAAAGTCACTTTATGATGCACATCAACGAATAGAGTTGGCCAATAGAATATAGCTCTGAGGATTTTGTTGGCTGTGGTCTTCCAACTCAGATGGCCACCATAGTCTCTTGCATGAAAATCTTGCAGTACTTTGTCAGCTTCATCCTTCAATAGAAAATTTAACAAAATACCTCCAGGATCATTCCAATATAGATTGCCTTCTAGAATGCAAAATTTTAATGCTTTCAATTTCAAAAACCTAGCTTTAGTTTTGGTCAGACCAGGGGGAGCTTGTAAATTATGCAAAACAAATATCAAGTCTACGTACCATGGAGAGTTGAAAAATACCTTCCTCACGCTTGGAGTCACCTGCTCACCTTGTTCATATGCTACAGCTAAGAAATTAATGTCAAGAGCATGGAAATTTAATTCAGCCATTAACTTTGCTAGGCCTTTACCTTTAATCAATTTAGTAGGCTTAATCTCTATGTCATACTCTATAATGATAGCAATCCATTTTCCTCTTCGACCATCCAGATTGTCCTGGGTTAAAATGTCTTTTACTACTGCATTCGGAACATATGCAATGGTGTGGGAATGTATAATGTATACTCTAAAATCTTTTATGGCTTTCACCAAGGCAAAAGCTTGTTTCTCCATTATTTTATAATTCAAAGCAACATATCTTAAAGATTTACTGAAAAAGGCTATGGGTTGTTCATACCCTTCGCTATTTTTCTGTAGAAATACTGCTACAATGGTATGTTCAGAGGTGAAAGAAAAAATATAAAAATCTTTGGTGAAGTCAGGATTGATCAAGACTGGAGCCTGCGTGAGTGCACATTTGACTTGTTCAAAAGACTATCTGGACTCGATGTCCCATTTTATTTTTGTGTCATTTTTTAACACGTTTTTGATGTTTCTAAGGATCTCAGCCAGGTTGGGTATGAATCTTCGTAGAAAGTTTATTTTTCCGATAAAAGGCTGTAATTCTTTGATATTTCTTGGGTGTTCTAATTTCTGAATGGACTCGATTCTGCTGGGTTCTATTTTAATTCCGTCCTTAGAGATTATGTGACCTAGCAATTTACCTTCCTCTAATCTGAAAAGGCTCTTCTTAGGATTCAGAGAAATCCCAAATTTCCTGCATTTCTCAAAAACTCGTCTAAGATGTCGTAAGTGCTCGTCATCAGATTGGGAAAATATAGTTACATCATCCAGATAAATGAAAATAAATTTGCCAAGTTCTTCCACAAAATCGATATCCATCGCTCTCTAGAAAGTGGCCCCAATGTTCATCAACTCGAAAGGCATTTTCACATACATGAAAGTACCCCATGGTGTTGTGAAAGCGGTTTTCTCTTGGTCATATGGGTGAACGAGGACTTGATTATAACCCAAGAACCCATCCAGTAAAGAGATTCAACTGGATCCGACTACCCTTTGTAATATGTGGTCCATTTTTGGCAATGGGTAATTGTCCTTCAGAGAGACCTTATTCAGATTTCAGAAATCGATGCAAAACCGTAACGGGACTATGATTTTGGCATCGTACATTTTTTTGATTTATTTTTCTATCAGGGGAAGTAGCTTGGGATTGATTCTCCTAAGTTTCTGTTTGAAAGGTTTTTGATCTTCTTTTATTGGAATCCTATGTTGTATGATGCTGGTGTCATAAGCTTTCAAGTCCTCGTAACCCCAAACAAATACGTCTGAATATTCCTTGAAAATCTCAATGTATTTGAGTTTCTGCTCAGGGGGTAATGATTTGGAAAGTTTTACCATCTTGGGTTTCTCTTCTGTCCCTATATTACAATCTTCTACTTCTTGACCACTGGCTTCAATTTTCGGTTTTTTAGCTACATCATTAAAATCAAATAAGTCCTCTAAAGGAACTAAACCCCTAGGTAAAACATTACTTTTTAAATGTAAAACATCAACTTCTATCTCATCATCACCTAACTCTCCTGAATCTATCTTATTTACACTATCATTTCCAAAATCAGGTCTTTTTACATTTTCATCTTCATTTTCTAAGTCTATGTTTGTACACTCGAAATCATTTTTACATTGCAGAAAATCTTCAATTTGATCATCGTTACCAAATACCTGCCAGTATCTGATGTTGTCTAGAATAGTTGGTATGCACTTCACCTCCACCGTGTATGGGCGAGTGGAATGAAAAGGTTTCTTGCATGCGGCTGCTGACGTAGCTAACCCATCAGCCAAAATATTCTGTCCCCTAGGCATCACCTGCAAATCAACTTCAGTGAAACATTTAAGGGCATCCATAACAACATTCCTATAAGCCCTAAGATGGGGGTGTTTTGCTGCATACTCACGTTTAATTTTATTGATTATTAACTCTGAATCACCTCTTACCATAATTTGTTTGGCACCAACCTTCTTTAGAAGTTTCAGACCGAGCCTCAAGGCTTCATACTCGGCAATATTGTTAGTGCATTGAAAATTTAACCTGTAAGAATGGTTTTTTGAATACTTGGATCTGTGATTGTGAAACCAAAATTCTTCTCTAGCTCCTTCTTTGCTTACAACTCCATCAAAGTCCATGCTCCAGAAATCCACTGGAAATTCTTCAGTTATCACATTTTTCTTTCTTTCTGCCTCAACGATTTCTTGGCCTTCGTCCGGACCAGATGTATCTTCTTCCAGCTGAGTGATTTGTTCTCCTGTATCGCCATCGTTATATAGGATAAAGGAATCCATGTTAGAATGTGTAGAGTACAGAGGATATTTATGTGGTTTTTCTTGGCTGCTAACCATGTATTTCATCAATGTTTCTCTGTATAGTCTTCTTTGTTGCCCAAAAACTGGGACAGTGTCATGCGACATATCCAACTGCAAAGTACCTTTCAACTTGGCCCCCCAAGAACGAGACAACAACGTGGCATATTTTAGGGGAATGTTCACAACCACAACATCCATGACCATGCTTTTTGCGGGAATTTGAACCAGGGTGATACACAGATCCTTGATCAAACCGATACATCTAACTTTACTGGAGTCAAAAGAGTGTAAGTCCTTGTAAGGTCTGGTAACCTCAAGTCCCAGTTTTTCCATCACTACTTTAGGCATCAGATTATGGGAAGCACATGAATCTAGCATAGCATTATGCAGAATCAGGTTGTGTATATTAAGGCTAATGTAAAAAGGAGCGACAACACCATTGTTGGTTTGACCATCTACTTCAGGTCTGAACAAGAGTTCAGGTTGATCATCTGTAAGGTTTACAATATCTGAATGATTTGTTGATCCAACGGTTAAGGCCTTCATGCCTATATAAGGTTCAATGGTCAGCGCTTTAATCACTTTTGAACGGTAAGCGTCTTTGCTCATCAACTCAAAAAGGAGAATGAAAATTTTTACTTTGGCTAACTCCCCTTCGAGGCTGAAAGGTGTAGGTGCTTTGCTTTGGCTCAACAATTCTGATTTGTTCACCACAATCTTCTAGCTAGAAGTATTTGGTGGTGTTGACGGACGAAAATGAATGCTCGCCAACTGGAAGAGTGGATCCGGTTCGGGGTTTTCTAAATAACCCAAGCCGTTTGGAATGATCCACCCTGATGGGTTTAACGGCTCCGTTGGCCGATCTAAGTCCTAGGGAAACAAATGAAAACTACACTACGAAACTAATCTAAATGAAAACAATAATTAAAACAAACTAATAAATGAATATAATATATATATATATATATATATATATATAGTCTACTATCTATACTATACAACAATCATCCTATAAAATTAAATATTCAGTTATCAATAGAATTAGATCTAATTACAAATGTACAATATTTATAGATTATAGATTTAAACGAAAACCTGCAAAAATCATTTGTAAACTGTCCTAAGACAACAAAACTATTGTTTTTTGATCTTTTATAATTTTATGACAATGAAATTAAATAAAAAAAACTATCTAATCTAAGAAACTAAAATAATAACTCTATCTATAAATCTGAACTATATATATATATATATATATAAACTACTTAAATAACACTAATAAACTAACTATTAAATAACAAATAGCAATCTGACCTGAAGTAACGCTTCAGGTTTGTCCTGTATGCAATAGTTGATTTAGCTGTTCGGTGGGAGGAAACCTGCACCAGATTCTTCACAAACTTCTCGTAAACAAAAAGTAGCTGTGCTCTTCAATTATAAATAACAGGACAAACAAGACATAAAAATTCCAACAATCTTATAATCTACAAATCATTGCAGTTAGATAAATCCCTATGCAAGATTTGTACAGAACAATTCAATTAACGAAAAAGATAAACCTGTATTCATTAAATTGAAATGGAGTAATCGCTGCATTTTTTAAATAAGAGAGATCAGATATGGACAACATATAAACCAAATCACATCAACCTGCAACGAATTATGATAGCTAAAGTAGTCGATAATTAATTGCAAACTGATATGGAGAAAACTTGAAATAAAAGTTTGATATATTGAAAGCTAAAGCTGTTACAAGATACCAACTTTCATCTTAGTCTGTATTACAAATCCATAGTCTGGCTCTCCCAACAGTGATGATGATGGGGCATTACAAAAAATAACAAGTATTTAAAGACCTCCCACAGGGTAAAACATCCTTGTGGGAATTATCAAAGCAATTTTACAAAAAATCTGGGATAATATCCCTAAGTCCCTATTTTTTCCTATGAGTAACAACTGAAAACTATATTTAAACTACTACAACATGTCCCATTTGTCAATGAAATTCGTAGGTACCTATAAGGAGACAAGAATACAGAAGTTTAGATAATGTTTTATTGATAAAATTGACAAAATCTAATTTTTAAGACGAGCTACAAAATCTTGCGATTCTGTAGCTGGTCTAATTTGAGCACATAATTGTTTTTAAAATCAATCCAAAACTTAATAGAATTATATTCGATTTATTAAACCAAAAGTAATTCCAAATGAAGCGAGTAATTCATACAACAAATCAAAACTGGTATGCAAATCGAAACAAACGAAATCGTGGTCAAACAAATGGAAACAGAGATACATGCACTCTGTTCAACATTGGTTATTACCAATTCGAGGTAACAGAATCGCTTAGATAATTCGACAGTAATGAAATCATTTTCATGAACCAATTTCGATCAGCACAAATTGTAATCGGTTAAACAAATCATTCATGCAATAGTTTATGTCGCCTCAACCATTAACAAAATTGTTTTCGAATCAAAACGAAATCAACAGGATCGTTTTTCAAATTAATAGAACTATATCAAACATATACAAACGATCATGTTAATTGTGGCATGCAACATCGTTTCAAAATCAAATCAAATAGGAATGAATCGAAATAGTTTGGGGCTGACACAATCGATATGCAAAATCGTATCAATCACCACAAGATTTTAGCAAACCAATCTTTTAATATTGATGCATTGCGTACATGAAAGACTATGCTAATTCAAGCATACCAAATCGTTT
The DNA here is from genome assembly GCA_032191745.1 of Picea mariana. Taxonomy (NCBI): domain Eukaryota; kingdom Viridiplantae; phylum Streptophyta; class Pinopsida; order Pinales; family Pinaceae; genus Picea; species Picea mariana. The sequence goes on from JASDQU010103121.1 coordinate 142,839, forward strand.
CAAAATCGAACTATAAGAAATCAATTGAACTATATTAGAGCTGACACGATCAATATGCTAAATCATATCAATCAACACACAACTACATGATTTTAGCAAAGAAATTCTTTGTACAGATCGAATGCAATCAAAATCCAAATGAGAATATTTATTCAAACGAAATAGACTTGTTATTCAGATAATCGAAGTCAACAAGATTGTTTTGAATCTATTGAACCAAACCAAATGAAAGAAAACCCAATTGACTATATTAATCCAAATGTACAGAACTGTTTCAAAGCAAACCAAACAGAATCAAAACCAACCCAATCTCTTATACTAATCCGAGCACAACAAAATCGCATAACCAAACCATAGCTATATTTGAATCTACTATACAGGATCCACAACAAAATCATTTTTGATGATCAAACTATAACATAATCATTTCGAATGTATTAAAACTAATAGATCTAATTGAAAGCAAATCCAATCAGTTAAATTAATTCAAGTAAACTCACAAAGCAAAATCGATGTCCAAAAACATACCTGGGAAACTCGGTCATGATAATTTTGAATTTACAAAGGCCATTGCTGCTTCGACATTCCTGAAGACAATGGAACCGGTGGTCTTTTGTTTCTTCTCACTAGCTCGAAGCCTGTTGTTCTCCTTTGACAACACTATAACCTGTTCCTCTAACGATTTGATCTTTAATTGCAACAAGGGAACGTCAGTGTAATAATGCTCTATCCAAGCATTACATTGGATACACGATGGTTGCTCAGGCTTTGATATCACAGGCGAGGGTTTGTTCAAGTTACCAGGGGTTTCCTTGTGCAGCTTGATTGCCAGGTAATTTGGGTCGTTTTTGAGGCACGGAGGTAAGTTAGAGACAAAGTCATAGGGTTTCGTAGAGCATAGGACATGAGAATAGGGGTACTCCTCATCTAGGAAATGCTCAATATCGGAGTCTGAGTCCTCGCTTAAGACTATGGGCTTTTGGTCGACGTTTTGCTTGGGATTGTTCCTGGCACATCTCGATATCCATCGAGCATTTTTCTTCCGTTTACTATTGACAGCAGTGTCACCTCTACCTTTATTCCTCACAGGATTTTTTACGGCATCAATCTTGTCTTTAGTGCAGGGGTTGGCTATGGTATCGGGTAGGTCGATGTCAGGGCAATCCGAGGGTTTGACAGGGGGTAGAAGGATGTGAAGTGGCACGACTGGCCCAACCATAGTTTCTGTAACCATAACCTTGTCCACCTGGACAGGCTCAGGAGTGGCAAAGCCGTTCCTAGATAGGAAGGCTTGCCAACTGTCACCATGAAGGCTCAAATGGTGGACGATAACTAGTTTAATCAAGCCATGATGGAACAGGCTGCTATCAGCCTTCTCACGCTTGAATCTTTTAGACATCTTATAAAGACTACGTAAGAAGTAATGTGGCATGTTCAAAGGATAGCCTATAAAATTCATCAATAACTGAAGATGATACAAAAATACCAAGCCATACTGACCTTCACAGGTCACAAACTGTTTAACAATTACCAAAAGATCGTGCCACCTAGGTTTGAGGGTAGTGATAGGCATACCTTTATCACAGAAAACCATCTTTCTTGAAGTGAAAAGGAGAGGCCACGACACCTCGCCAACTTTGGAATTTTTAAACCACCTTTTCCCTATCGCTGGTAGTCCTATAGCTGAACTCATGAATTCCTCATTGAGCTCGAGCTGTATGTCTCTGACCTTAGCCCTGCACCCATCGAAGGTGAGGATGAATTGTTGGGCAACCAAAAGGTTGAAACCCTCGAACCTCTGTATAAACACCAACCAACCATTTTGTAAATCTTTGTGAGCATCATCAAATAGCAACAGAGTTTGGCTACCATTTGGCTCTATACGCACGACAGGTGCCATGGATGGAAGCACACGGTGAGCTTAGTGAACGGGCAAGGTTTTGGACAGGGAATTCATGGGATCGAAAGGCTCACAGGCTTACCCGAAAACTAACAGAGGTGACTCGGGATAGGGGGAAGGCATTAATGCCCGAATGTGCGAGGGTGGTGGAGCTAGCTCAGCCCATGCAAAACATTCATTTCCCAATGTACAACCGACGATGCATATACCGATTCAAATCACCATTGCATGTGTTAAAAACCATGCCATTCAAACAATCAATGAAATCTATGGTGAGTTGACCAAACATTTGCACAAGCAATAGTATTAGCATAGTTTCAAAACCAAAACAATGATTCGAAATCAACACCAAGGGTTCGATCATATCAAATATGTGTTGTATGAAATGATTTATACCAAGGGTCTAACCACAACGTCAATGTGTTTTCATGAAATTGATGAAATACTAAAGAACATCAAAACACCAATGTATCAAAAACTCGATCATAAGGATATCATCATAGTCTTGTAAAAATGAAGTCATATAACAATTAAAGAATGCCAAATGAGTAAAGATCTTGGAGCCTTGCCAACTGTGTGACTATAATTAATTTGAAAATGCAATGAACACATAGACAAGAGTAACCAAAAAAAATAAAAAAAATCCAGTGACAATTTTAATGTGACTTCAAAATCAAAGTTTTCACGCTTGCAGTCGTGAAAACAAGAATAAAGGCAGGTGTGCAAATTGCGCAAAAATAATAGTATTGTTTTATTCCGAAGATTGCGATGAAAATCAAGGGTTGAAAAACACTGGTGTAGGAAGCTTATAAGGACAGTATAAAAAAGTGAATTGGCTGCCAACAATGGAGACACACTAGTAGAAGCAGTTATCTCTGCCAAAAGGACAAATTCAAATTAAGATAACAAGAATAATTCCAACAGAAATAACCAGAAAATTGTTTAAACATCATCAATGATCAAATATTCCAGCAGTGTTTAAAGGATGAAAACTGATAACAGTCTTAAGACAAGCGAGCCACGATATTAAAGATAAAATCTCCAATACTATTGACAAAGCCACTGCTACCAGCAGGCATCCATAGCCTCGACAGGGTTGCCATTTAACCCACTCTGATATCCGTATCTTGCCAAGAAGTTCAAGATCAGAATAAAGGACATTTTAAGGTCAGAGGTTTCATCTTTGCAAATTTTCATACACCCAACATTGCTTTGCTGCCAGCGGGCCTGTTTAGTACCTCGGCGAAGTTGTCTTGGCGTCATGCATTCATTTACCCGCTGCCAGCAGACCTGTTCAGCATCCCAGCGGGTTTACAAGCACTCCCCACAGCGCTTTTAATGAATTATTTTGTTTTTTAAAGATATATAATCGAGTGGGGTGACGCTGAAAATCATGATATTTTAATATATATATATATTTTTTACAAACCTCAACAAATTTTTTTAGAACTATCCTTCATTAAGATCCAGAGATGGTTTGTTTACGAAACCAACCTTCTAAGGCAGGGAGTGATCCGTCAGGATTTTTCGAAATGACTATGGTTGAGTTTTTATTTGCATGCATTTATTAACCATTGGGAAACTTAACGAAAGAGCGAGAAAAAGAAAATGAATTATA
>JASDQU010103121.1:217560-230113 GCA_032191745.1 Picea mariana
ATAATGTTAAACCTTCACGAAATTGATGATTTCATCTAATTTTGGTAGAAATACCTTTGATATGAATTGCATATCTTTATTAATGTGATAAGTAATTTGGGTATTAACAACTTATAGGGTTCCTCCTTGCTCTATTAAGTGACTTCAAGTGTTTACTTATGGGTTTACTTTTTTCTTCTCTTTGGCATATGTATTCCTCACTAATTTTAATTAAATTTTCTTTATATTCAAAAGACCTTTGTTTGGTGGGCCATAAAAAGTGAGGTGACAATATGAAAATGATATCTTAGAAAAGGGTTAGAAAAATGTTTGAATATGATTGGAGGGAAACCATTCATGTAAATCACCCATCATTTCTCTATAGTAATAAAATATAGAGTAGTCTAAACGTTCTATCTTTTGGCTACTTTCCAGTGATTTTTTCCGTTTGATTTTGCTTGAAATCCGGTGATAATTGTTTGATGTGCCAATTTGAATGGCTAAGTTTATATAATCAGAGTGTCCTAGGGGTTTTTTAGCACACTAAATCCATTTATACATTCAAAAATGCAATTTAAACAAAACAAAATAGTGATTTTTTTCCATATTTACATCACTCGATTCCAGCCAAAAAACCCCAAAAGGTAGAACGTTTAATCAACGCCATAAAATATTAAACTTTCTTTACACGCGAGAGGTATTGGGTTCAATACCCTACATCTCCACCACACTACCACCACTCAAATACTTTACATACTCACCTTTAAACAAAATGTCATTTAATTAAAAGGGGCAACATGAGTGGGAGGGGTTATAATTGACCCGAGAGGAAATCAAGAATTGAGTTATGTATGGAGTTTGGGACAAGAGACAAATAACTAGGCATAAGAGTATTCATTTCTAAAGGGAACTCAGTTAGCCAAAAGTTTATAGGTCTTATCTTTAAACATAGTGGGCGATTCTAAGAACACCATAAGAAGTCTAATTAAAGGAAAGCCTCAGAACTATAGTCAGAGCAATACTATCAAAAAAATCCATTTTGAAATATCAAGTATCCAGAAAGTCTCTTTTTTCCATGTCAGAAGGGAGAACAATAGCTTGGATGACTCATAGGACAACTCAACAATCATATTGAAAAAAGGAATAATTAGAATTAATGGGAATTTGTCCCATCATTACATTCCTTAATTAATGAAGCATCATACCTACAAGTTGCATTATCTACGGGTGTCAACTTTAAATCAAGGTGACATCACAATAAATACACTCCGTATGGAATTCTCAATTCAAACCCATGACATCCAGAACCTTCCCTCCTGCTTTTCTTCTATGCTCGTGTATAGAAGGTATTATGGGTCTGTGATCCCTCCAGATTCAATGGAAGGGAGTTTGGTAATGATGGAGATGAAAATTCACACATGGATTGTATAGCAATTATGGTGGGGTGAAATCATGAGGCTGAATGGAAGATTTAACTCACACGGGAACATGGATAGGTAGATTCGAGATGACATGCTTTTCTCTTAGGTGGTATTACTCATCTATATCCTTAGACAATTGGATGTTGAAATTTAGGCAAGAGGTGGAGGTTATAAATGGTTTGTGATGTATTTGTGAATTCACGTGCAATCAAACATAAATCAGACATAAATCAAACCAATCTGTCAGGTAGTTAATTTTTTGTAGAAAAATATGCATATTAGGAGTTTTTTTTATTGTAGATATACTCAGAATTTTCAGAATATACTGAATTTTAGTAAAAACCATGATGATACTGAAGAAGATAGGATAGTAGCAAGTCTAGTATGGAGGAGGAATTAGATGGAAAACATTGATGGATTTTGTGTACTTCTTTGCGTCCTAGGACCACTCTTTTTTTATTAATATATATATTTTAGTTCTTGTTAAAAAAAATATTAAACTTTCTCTTTTAATAAGACAAATTTCTTAATGTTTTTCCATAGCTTGTCTTAAAATTGCGACTAACAATTTTTATGTCACAAACATGAGTTAATAATATGCAGAGATTGTTCTCAATTTGTAACATCCTTCTCTTTCGAGTACATGTTATTGACTTATTCTTTGAGGACACTTGTGTGCAAGTGATCCGGTTTGAGTATATGGTTGTTTTTTTTTTCTCTTATGGGTTCTTATGATGATGTTGATGGATTATGATTTATGTTTCTTTGATATCTATGTATTAACATATGCTATTAACATGTTTCCCCTGAGTGTGCAGAACACTTGACAGATTGAGGATGTCGATGGTATCAATGGAGCTCCTTGGACTCTGGATTGAGTCAGGGAGTTGATTGTATTGGTTTGAGCGTTTCATTTATGCATATGTGACATATGATCGATTATATTATAATGTTGTTTATAGATCATTGACAATGTTTCGTTAATGGATGCAGACTAACGATTGCTTGATAATATGAATCACATAAGGAGTAAAGGGGCCATGCACATAGACCATTTATTGAGGGAGATGTGTGGAAACAACCCTGTCACCACCTACTAGTGCTCACGTTGTGGCTCAAATTGTAGGTTAATGATTAGCTAGCTCGAGAGATCCACGATGCCATGAGAGAATACTGAGACAGTCGCTCACGAAGATTCTAAGGGGCGCGCAATAAAGAAGGGTCCTTATATTTTAGAAGCCCTTAGTCTCTCACAAGGTTGCCTTAATGGAGTATTGACCTCAAGGGTTGGAAAACTACCAAAACCATTCAAAGACGAGTGGCACCCTTGGAGCATGTAGTGCATCTTGAATGTCATGTCACATAATTAAAATTTGAATCAAAAGGGAGTTGCACCCTTGGAGCACGGAGTGCATCTTGAAGAGCACGTCACTTTTTTTTTTTTTTAAAGGGTGAGTCAATGAATCTAGGTGGCGTAGAAAACTTTGAGCGAATGTTAAGCCTTGTAAAATCTTGAGCACTGCCGAACTAATTAATTGATTAATTAATTAATTAAAGATTAAATTTATTAATCATAATCCCTAATGGTCTAAGCCTTTGTAAATAAAAATTAACTAAGCCTAAGTCTAAGTTAATGAGAGGACAAAAAAAAACTAATTTATAAATTAAATAATGAGAGGTGAAGTAAATCAATTTAAGAAATCAATAAAAATATAAAACAAATCTAAGAAGTGATTTAATATACATGTATGCATAAAATATCAAATTAGAAATTAAAATGGGAAAGGAATAAAGGGTAAAAGAATGTGTAAGCATAGAAAGGTATCTAGAGTCTATTCTAACTAGAGAACATTCCTATTTTAACTAAACTCCTTTTTAGAAATGCATCAATCATAAATGAGAAACAAAGAGAATAAATGGACAACTAGGAATGATTTTAGGAGTGCTTTTAGGATGGGTGAGGGAAATTGAATTTTAACTAAATTAAATTGTGGATTTACTTGTGCAACAAGGGAACGGGTGACAAGTGTACGGGGGAAATAATCCCTAATTAATTAAAAAAAACAAATTAAATGTGCAAATGGAAAGTTGTCACTAAGGGAATTATATAAAACAAATGGTTGAGAGAAAGAAATGATCATTATGGTTATGATTAAGGTTATGCTGCATAAATTATGACTGGTTTTACTTGTGAGAGTTGGGATACCCAACTTGAGAGAGAGAGTGGTGGCTCTATCTTGCTAGGCGAGCTAGGAGCTAGAGGACTCTGGTGGTGGTTGTGTGTGGCCCCTTTGCGGCTCGGGGGGCTAAAGGGGAAAACGAGTACCCATAGTGTTGGTTGGGAGGTATCAGTGAAGTAGGGTGGCTAGCAAGATGAAGCAAGGAAGGAGCGTAAGCGCCAAGGGACATCTGCAAAATCTTCGTCATCGATCTTGGTACTTTATATTTTAATTGTAATAGATCGATATTCATATTCATATTATAGTTTATAGTTTTTTTCTAGTTTAGTTTCTTTCTTGAGTAGTCATCCATGGATTTATGATGTTCCTAACACTGGTATAATAACCGTAATTGTTTTTCTATATTGTTCTAGCAAAGCTTGGGAAAGGATTTTGAAACTATGTCGGAAAATTATAAAATTATGTTGAAAAAAATATCTACATGGAATGTAGTGAATTCCAAGCTTAAAAATTTACTTTCAAATTTACATTCAGAACTGTTTCGTAATGTTTTGTAGTGTAGGAGTTCGACTTGGAAGGTTGCAATCTTGTTCGTCTTTCAAGGAATACATTTCTAACAAAATTACCAATAAGGAACAATTTTATATACATTGCTTCTGCATCCCCCTTCATCATGTCAACCAACCTAACATTGCTCCTGCAACCGATAAGAATTATAGCCTTTACCCTGTCTCCCATACTTCTCTATCTCAGGCCTTCAACACTTTATACAACTCCGCCAATCCATGCCCATATGCTTACATTCGGGCTGAACCAAGATATCTACTTACTACCTAAACTTGTCTCTAAGTATACTATCTATGGCATTATGGACGATGCACGTCTGCTACTTTATAAAAACAATGAAACCCTTTCAAAATTAAAGATGAGTAAACAACCTGTAGGATGAGAGAGAAAGAGTTAATGGTTGGGTTTAAGGAGTGGGAAACAAAGCAAAACTAGAGTATCTCTGTTTCTAAACAGAGAGAGTTTTTGTTTCCTTTCGTGGTGTATCAAATTCCTCATCTGAATTGAGTCAATGATTCTTATGCATGTTGTGGGTTGAATGATACTTTTTTGGACTCCTACTGAGAGAAACTTATTAGAAGTCTTCCATTTCTCTTTTCCTCTTTAATTTATTCTGTGTGGTGTATGAATTTGGTAGGAAAACCTCTTTTAATAGCTACTGTATCTACTCCATTTCCAATTGACAGTTTTATTACTGAAAATAGTTATTATTTCTGTGTGTGTGTTGGGAAAATCCAGAAGAACCGAATAATTCTTGCAGCATGAGTTTTAAACCTCTGCGTTTTGAAAACATTTCGCCCAACAAATGTTCCCTGCGCGTTGAAGAACCCGGGCGAAATTGTCCCTGCCTTCTCTGCAAAATTGTGTGTAAGAAACGACATGTGTTTTCCTTGTTGTCCTCTGCATGTTGCAATCAAACTCACCCCATTTTCCTCTGCGTCGTTCCCTGAACCTTTGTCTCTGCGTAAAGCAAGTCACTGTGATCTTCCTTCGTCGAAGGAGGATTTAACACTGCGCCTCGGTTGGGGTTTAACTCAACGACTTCTTTTACTCACCCAACGAAAGTTTAGTATCCAGCATCTTGCCTTAAATCCCTGCGTGCTTTTTTATTGGTTCACTTTTTAGTTGTTGCGCCCAGACTGACACGTAGCACTCCCTTCTCTGTGTATAGTATTGCATTCCTAGTCAGAGTATGTGCACGCACAATCATTAGTGTATAGTGTTAGCTGGCAGCGTTTCTCTAGATTTCCACCATGAATGCATTGACCTTGGCTACTCTAATCCGCGCACCTGGACAATACTCTCAGAAATTTCATCAGATTAAATTTAATTGTTGCATTCCCATTGGGCATGCCCTCATTTATATGATCAACGGACTCTGTTTTCAGAAGAGGATTGACTTCCTCCTTTGACTAGGGTTTGAGACTCAAAAGGAACAACTCCTTCAATTATTATACCTGCCGAAGGCCAGGTATATAGGGATGAGTTCGCGTTGACCTTTTATTAGTTTGAGCATTGACCAAATAAATCTAACTATATTCCTAAGTTTCACTTTATCAAATTAAATAATTTATTTTCATATTATTTAAAAAATTATTTATCTATCAATTGATTGGTCCATCAATTGAATGTGTTATTGTAAAATAGTCGGCGATGTATTCATTGTATTCATTGGTTTTAGCGCAATGAGCTTTGTTGCGCATTACCCAAAGTTGCCACGTCACTGTAGTTTTTGTTACGGGTTTTCTCTCAAGGATCGACCGAGCAGAGAGAGAACTTGCTGCTGGCTGGCAGGTCAAGCCATAGAGGACCACCGTTTTCCCTTCTCCGAGCTTGTCCAGGAGAATGGGGACTACTGTACAACGACTACTGCCTTGGTATTCAGGCCAGGAAAGAGAAAATCCTCCTATCTGATCCATCTGTGATTCCAAGTCTCTTATCTATGATGATCCCAAGTTCATTACTCGAACGTGCACGCAGCGCAGTCTTGAACAAGGCATTAAGTATCACGTCAGTACCGTAGTGAAATGACCCCAAAACAATACTGCAGTGCAGTGGCTTGCTGGTTGCAAATGACGCGAATTGGTGGGCAAAACCAGCTGGCAGCATTAAGACCTTCGGAATATAAGAGGAAATTTTATCTGCTCGGGTATCGGAAGTTCAGCCCCAGTAAAAAATTCCTGGCCGCCAGTATCAAAGCTCTCTGAAAATGCCATTCTTTCAAATCCGTTCAAAGCCCCTGCAAAATCCTTGAGGAGTTCTGAATCCTTCGTCGCCTCCCGCGTTTCGATCCCGCGACATACGGGTGAGGTTATAGGTTATGGAAGTGAAGTCTAAATCTATAGATATTTATATCTATAGATTTATTTTAATTTTTAATTATGAAATTATATGTCTATTTAAAAATTTAATTTAATTTTTTTTTATACATAATTTAAAATGTTTACACTTTCAAAATTTAGCTGAAGAGCAAAATAGGATGGAGCTTTATTATCTATTATAATTTTAGGAAGTCTAACTAACTACAATTGCATCCTCCCAAAGCAAATAGAAGTGATGACAAAAGGTCATAAAACATATATTGCAATCATCACAATTGTTTAACTACAATTGTATTTTCTCAAGATAAACAAAAACAATGAGAAGAGGCCATAAAACATATATTACAATCATCAAACCAGTTGAAAAATATTTAATAATAAAATAAAAGTTTTTTTCACTTATTATATACAATAATAAATTAATTAAAAAATAATAAATTATTAACGGCAGGTATATGCTGCCATGCAACCTTGTTATATTTGTTCCTCAATCCATTATTCCTTTAGAATTTCCAATCCATTATTCCTTTAGAATTTCCAAAGTTTTAAAGATAATTAATTCTACTTTAAAAATGGCAGGCCAACTAAAGGTTATTTCCAACCTTGCATATTTAATTTACCTATTCTCCTTCTATACTCATTAAAGTAAAATAGCAATTATTGCACATATTGGAGAGGGCGACCACATATTGCAGTGATTCTCGTTTCTAATGGACTGATTTATCTGTAGTGGACAGCACGATGCATTTCGTCTGGTCAACAGCATTATCATTACAGCTTTGGAAATATTTTATGTAAATGATTTATACCTAATATAAATTCGAGGCAATTTTTTCATGGAAAAAAAAAAGTAAAATAGCAATTAAAATAATAATTATATAGCAATAAACCTTTAAGGTAGGGGTTTAATACCTTAATGCCAAAATAAAAGAAGACTTGCTTGAATCTAATAGATGCACAATATTATAGAACCTCTTCTTTAATGCTAAATGGTAATGGATTTTCTTAACTTGTTTGAAAGCTAATAAACTCATATTCATCTACCTACAAGTTGATTCTTAGTCTCTTGACATGAAGCTAAGTAGTATTGGAAACTATATTATTGTCTAGATGGTTAAATTGTTATGTTGAGTTAAATGCGTAGGTGAATATTACAATGTTTTGCTTAGAGCCTTAAATTATTGATCCCTGATGGATTGATAATTAGACTAATAATTCACTAGTTAATATCGTTGATGCATTGTTTATATGAAACTAGATTTCTTTTGCGCCATAAATTATTGTCGACGGATGATTGACTTAACCAATATTACAATTGGGCCTTTAAATTTTTGATGCATGAAGGATTAATTAACATGATTGTCCTGCACTATGGAATAACGATGTATGGTTGATTGAGTGATTAGATTCATTTCGTCATGCATGGAATGTTGATGTATGAATTCTCAAGTGATTAAGATTACTCGTGCGCTTGGAATAATGTTAATGTATAGATGTTTGAGTTGATAGACTCCTTTGCGCTATGAAAATAAGGTTGAGAATACTCTTGAACCATTTATTATGTTGATGTATGATTGTTTTAAAGTTTGTTTACTATTGCGTCAATTATTTGTTTATGTGTAAATTATTAAGTAAATGGGTTAATTGCGCGCATTGAATGAGGTTGATTGTGTTTAATCTAGTAATTAGGTCATGCACGCACCTTGAAAATAATGTTGATTATTGTTGAATTCAATGGTTGATTAATCACGTGCCTTCAAGTAAAGTACATGTCTATTTTTGCGCCTTGAAAATAAAATAAAGTTGATTACAATGCGCCTTATATTATGTCCTTGTATGATTGATTTAGTAAGTAAATTCTCTTGCGCCTTGGAATTTATGTGATGTGTGATTGGTTAATATAACCCGATTGCACCATTGATTATCATTGATGTTGTTGATTTAGCTAGTTGGTTTTGGACTTGATTGTGTTAGTGGGATGTAGACACCTCCTTGTTCCTCAGAACAATCGCCATCTCTGAGACCTTGAATGGTCAAAATCAATCAGATGAATCCTGGGCTTGAGCGTTGCTTATGTGTCTTGGAGGTCCTAACCTTCCAGGGTAGGTTGGGCAGGTAGTATCTTTATGTCATCTTTCTGTCATCTTTATGTTATCACTATGTTATCCTTATGTTATCTTATGTTATTTTTATGTGATGATTTGAGCGATTAAAAGTATTGATGATTCCCGTTAATCGTGACGAGTTGATCTTGCATCATCATTTATGATGCTTGCTGATTATGTGTCGTTATCTAAATGTGATGATGTGTTTATTATGTGTCATTACTAATTATGTTGATGCGTTGGTTGTGACACCATTTGATTACGACGATGAGTTGTTTGTAATTCTTTAATTATGATGTCGTTTGATTATGCACTGCTTGAATTATGTGTTGACGCTAATTTCTTAATGCTTAAGAAGAAAAAAAAAACTTACCTATTGTGCTTCGCTTTTCCTAGTCGTAATAGAGGGGGTTTTACATATGGTAGCAGAGCGGGTTCAACCCTGTGACTATGGATCGTCACGCCTTCAAATGTATTATACACTTGATTAATAACTTGGCGCTAATTAAAATTTTAACTTGTTCATGCGGTAATCATGGTTAGAGGACGTTGCGGAGGTTCACCACGTGGTGATAGGGGAGGAGGTCCGATGCCTCCAGTAGCACCCATGCCAAAGGGGTCTAACCCCCAAAGAGAAGAACAAGTCATTGGGCATGAGCAAATTGTTGTGGAGGATGCGGTTGGTCTGATGAGGTCCTTTAAGAGGATGTTAGAGGCCTTGATCAACCACCTAGATAGATATGAGGCCAGGGCACCTGTACCCATTGAGAGTTCGCAGAGCGCTCCAGCTGGAAGTTGTAGATTTCATGGAAAAACTCGAGAAGGTTAAATTTCCCGAGTTCATGGGTGCTATGAACGGGTCGATCGTCGAGTCATGGTTGGAGAACATGGTGAGGTGCTTCACACTTCACGATTATGCCTCCAACTTGAAAGTTTTCATGGTGGTCTTTCAGCCGAAGGGGAGCGCTCTTCTATGGTGGAAGATGCTTCTACCTCAACTAGACTTGGCCATCGAAGACGTGTCGTGGTAACTATTCGAGGAGCAGTTTCAGAAGAGGTACTTATCAGAGAAATTCATTGAGCGCCAGATAAATGAGTTCAATACCTTATGAAGGGGTGGTCGTATGGTGCCTGAGTATGAGGCATGTTTCATGGAGTTGCTTGGTATGCTCAACATATGAACACCGAGGAGCTAAAGGTCAACAAGTTTTTGTTCAGCCCTAAATTCAGAATTTGTGCGAAGGAGAGGATCCTAATGCCTCAGACGTTACACAATACATTCTAGAAGACCCTCATGTCTGGGGAAGATTTGAGCAGTGGGGGACAGGGCAGGACTCATGTCAGATCGACTAGACGGACAACGTCAAGTACCATCGTCGACCAAACTTTTAGTATTTTGATCGATCCTGGCGCTACAAAGAGATTTATTTCTAGTGCAATGCTGAAAGGATTGAAGGTAAATACAGTCGAATGAGACGAGTTTAGACATGTGGAATTGGCTTCGGGTGCCAAGTAGAAGGTTGGAGGAAGGGTTACGGATTGTAGCCTTAACTTGGGAGATTTTGTAATGAAGTCCAACCTATACGTCACGATATTAGGATCTTATGACGTCGTGATCGACTTGGAATAGTTGGAATCGCATGATGCGATACCCAATTGTAAGATGAAACGATTGAGTTGACCGATGATGAAGGACAAAGACAAGTGATTGTAGGAAGAAACCATGGAGTTTCCTTAAGGTTCATTTCTTCCCTACAACTATAGAAGAGCATGCGCAAGGATGTGAGCTATATTCAATCTTAGCATTGAACGACAATGGCATGGAGGAAGGATAAGAAAACCTTTCAGTAAGGCATGAGTTTGCAGATGTGTTCCTAGAAGAGTTATCGGGTTTGTCGCCCGAAGGAGAGCTGGAATTTACCATCGACTTAAAACCTGGAACTAAACCGATAACAAGAACACCTTATCGGATGTCGACCCATGAGTTACAGGAGTTGAAAGTGCAACTGAAGGAGTTGTTGGACCTAGGACTTATACATTCAAGTGTGTTACCTTGGGTTGTGCCTATTATTTTCATAAGAAGGAGAATGGGTTGTGGACACTCTTTATAGAATACCGACAATTGAATAAGGATACGATCAAAAACCAGTATCCGTTGCTAAGAATAGATGTCTTGTTTGATCAAATGAAGGGCACGATGTTTTCAAAGATTGACTGGAGATCATGCTGTCACCAGTTACGAATTAAAGAGGAAGATATTCCTAAGACCGCATTCAAGACAAGGTTCCGACACTACAAGTTTAACATTGTCATTGGGACATACCAACGCCCCGAGGGTATTCAAGATTTTGATGAAGGGGTGTTCCATGAATACTTGGACAAGTTTTTTCAAGTATTCATTGATGACACATTGATATATCCTCATACGATGGAGGAACATGATGAACCTTTGCACTTAGTATTATAGTGTTTACGAGAAACTGTCGAAATGCTCTCGAGGATTCATTTCTTAGGGATTGTTATCTCCAGTGAAGGCATCATTGTGGATCCAGCGAAGGTAGAGGCTATTATAGAATGTCTTGCACCGATGAATGTACCAAAAGTATGTAGATTTATGGGTTTAGTAGGATATTATCAACGGTTCGTCGAAGGTTTTTCGAAGATAGCAAATCAAATCAAGGAACTACAAAAGAAAAACAAGAAGTTTGTATGGACCGAGAAATGCATAGAAGCATTTCGAAGGCTTGAGGAGATGTTGATGACAACACCGATACTAAAAGTCCCCGACATGGATGAGGAATTCTTGGTATTCACAAACACATCTACGGAAGACTTAGGCAGATTCTTGATTCAATAAGGTCGAGTGATCGCTTACATCTCAAGGAAATCAAGAAAGCATGAGGAGAACTACGCGACGCATGATTTGGAGTTATTGGCCATTGTGTATGCTGGTTGCATAAACAAAAATTGTGAGTCAACAAAAATCTAAATGGCATAAAAAATTTAAATGAATTCTTAGACTTTTTTAGAAAAGAGCATACAATTAATTATTAAATTATAAACTAGAAAACTAAATTTAGACTTAATAAATTTAGTAAAAGGAGAACGAGTAGAAAAAGTTGGGTTTGTGCACATGTGTGCATGCAAATAAAAAAAGAAGTTTTTAATTAAAAAGAAATCGTTTCATGAGAGAATGGGGTGTTAACATAGAGTTTGTATCCTAAATCAATAAACCACTAAATCCTAACTAAAAGAATATTCTTATTCAAACTCAAACTAAATTCTAGTTAGGGGACACAATAAAGGAGGGATTGGGGAACTAAGAGACAACTAGGAGGAAAAATAAGAACAAATTGGGGAGTGTGAGGGAAAATGATTAATTATATAAATTAAAAAGGGATTTAACATGTGCAACTTGGGGAGAGTGTGGCATGTGTTGTGGGTGAATAATCCTTATTTTAATTATTTAAATTTTTTAATTGTGCATGAGATGACATGTGTCATTGCAACGTTTCCTATAAAAGAAATGGCCAGGAAGAGATAATTTACCCTATTGTTGGATGAATGAAACGTTGGTGAAATTTTGATTGATCGAATTTACTTGTGTGAGTTGGGTTCAATCTTCTGAAAGAGGTGGAATCCTTTGCTTGCGAGGGAAAGCTTGTGCTATTGAGATATGATTTCTATGTGTGGCCCCTTTGCGGCTCGAGGGGATTTGCATCTCGGTAGGATAAAGGGGAAGAAGAGTACCCCTAGCATTGGTTGGGAGGTATCGGTGAAGTTGTTTGATTGGCGAGCGAAGGACAGGATGTTGTGCAAGTCTCCAAATTGAAGTTCGACCTCATACTCTGTCAAGATCTGGTAACAATATCTAATTATTGTCGCTACTCTTGTTGATACTTAGATTATTTGTATTTATGTACTGAAAGATTATTATTGAATATTGTTCGATATTGTTGTAATGGATATATATATATATA
>JASDQU010103121.1:247023-265647 GCA_032191745.1 Picea mariana
CTTCACAATTTGTTCAAAAGGAGAACAAAAGGACACTGCAACCACTACAACCTTGCCCCAAGCACCTTCTATCCAACAGAAGATGGTCAAAAAGGCTGCAACAAACCACAAAGATTCCTTCTGCACACTATCCTCTCATGTATCTCAACCTCAACCTCAATAGGTTCATGATAGACTTCCACAAATTGAGCAGGGCGACGTCTCCAACAAGGCAAGCAACTCACGAAGATGCAGATTCAGCAAACGCTTTTCCCTCTCCCCTGGGAACTCAATAAAATGGAGACCATTTCTTCCTAAAGAGGGAGGATTGATCCAGGTTCATATCAGTGGCCACCCACCTTTTCCGACTGGCCCAAAACAGTTTTCTGGCAATTTTGGCAGTTTACTGTTTTTAGCAGTTTTTAACTTCCGGGGCCAATTTGAGGGCCCAAATGAAGGTTTTTTGAAATAGAGGTTCTCAATGATCTCCTATGGCATGATTGAGGCCCCAAAATGAATCTCCTCAATGATACCTTTCCAACGGGCTATCATATGCCTAAAACGAAGATCGTATGCAAAAGTTATGACCCCGGGAAATTAATGCACTAACTTACCCAAACGAGGCCCACATGACTTTTGGCGCTTCATCTCCTAGGATTAGGTTTTTGGATGTCTAGAGTTTTTGGAATTCCTGTTTATTGTAAAAATGCCTTCAGAGCCTCATTGTAATCATCTTCTTGCGAATGCGAGTAGCCGTCACATCTCTTCTGAGAGATAAGCTGCTACCATTCTAGCGAGTCTTTCACTCTGTATTTTACAGTCACTGTACATTTCTTTGATTAATAGAAATCGTGTATTACTGTATATCTATGTTTATGGTTGCATCTCTGATACATTTCTATTATATTATTGAATATCTGTGATATCTTTGTGCATTTCTTTATTATATCTCCGCTCTCATTTCGTGCCAAAAATAATCCGGATTAGGCTTCCTGGTGTCATATCGGGCAACGATATTTCATCCACATTGATGAATTCTGGAGGCTAAAGTGGTTGGTGTTCTCTTTCCTATGCTTGCAGTGAGGATCTGGCATTGCTTCAGGGTCATCAACCAGTCTAGTTTGGTTCTCCCTGTTTTGATGGTGTCATGGTGTTCAGGTTGTTGTCTGCCGAACGTAGTGGCCTGTGTAACCTCTGCAACCTTCGCTCTCGGTGCTGTATATTCTATGGATTATGATTTTCTCAATTGTACAATCACCTTCCCAATCCCGTGTACTAGATTATATAGGAATTCTATGAATCTTCTTGGAGATGTTACCCCATTTTTGTTTTAATTGAACCAACGCTTCCCATGTACTTGCTATTGAATTCCCTTACCGTCGCTAGTTGGTGCGATTAATGCAACATCCTGTCAGTTATTTTTGTCATTTAATTTTGATAGTCGTCGTCCGTTGGCAGTTATTTGTCGTATCCTGCTTTCCTGTTTTTTTCGCTTTCCCATTGTTTCCTGATTTGTAGTGACCATTGACATTTTTCTCCACCGTGGTGGAATTCCCAAGTGTGTGCGCTCATTCTCTTTTCGGTGCCCTATGCCTTTCTTAAGTGTTCGTCTTTTCAGCGTGGTATCTTCTCTGCATTTTATTTTTATTTTTATAAGTGCCAGAAGGTCGATTGTATTTGTACAAATTCAGTCAGATCCCATTGATCATCCCTCTGAGTTATGTTCCTCCTAAATCCTTCAATTGTACAACTCCCCCATCTATGCCAGTCTTCACTTTGTATGGTCCTAGCCAATGCACTATGAGTTTTCCTAGGTGCTGAAGGGATTTGTTGTCATACACCAAGACTAAGTCTCCTTCCTTAAAATTCTTTCACTTGATATGTCTATCATGCCAAGATTTGTCCCTTACTTTCTGTACTTCTTGGTGGAACCCTGCTAGAATCCTATCTTCCTCCATGATCATCAATTGATTTAGCCTGTCCTGTACTGCGCCTCGTTCTGTCATGTTTGTAGTTGCTGCTACGTGCACACTAGGCACTAAAAATTCTAATGGCACCACATCCTCTTATCCATACACCAATATGAATGGTGTTTGTCCTATCAATTTCTTGCATGTGGTCCTGTATTCCCACAATACCGCTAGTATCTTCAAGTCCCAATCATCCCTATTTACGTTGCAGATCTTTGTTATTTCATTTTCAAGGATTTTGTTAAAGGCTTCTAGTATTACATTTTCTTATTGATGATATGTTGTACTCTTTTGATGATGAATTTCAAATTCCTCAGTCATAGCCTTAATAGTATTGTTAATGAAGTGAGTGCCTTGGTCACTCATCAAAATCCTCGGGCAACCAAATCTAGTGATCACTTGCTCAAACAGGAAGTGTGTTGTTGTATATGCGCTGCAATATTTTACTGGTGTTGCTTCCGCCCATATTGTCAAGTATCCCATCGTAGTGATAATGTACCTCACTCCTGACCTTTTTGCTGGTGGGTTAATTGGTCCCACAAAGTCTATTTCCCATTTTTCAAATACCTGCAAAGTTACCTGTGGTCGTAGGGGCATCTCGTCCCTTCTATTCGGTTTACCAACCCTCTGGCATACATCACATTTATGGAAGTAGTCCTTCGAGTCTCTGTGAATAGTCGACCACCATAATATTGCACGCAATACCTTTTGCGTGGTATATTTTTCTGCATAATATCCTCCTGCTATTCCCTCGTGGGCTTTTGCTAAGATCCTTGGTCTTTTGTGTTCTAGCACGTATCTTCTCAAGATTCTATCTACACACATTTTGTATAAGTGTCTTGCAATTAGCTAGTAATCTGCAGCCTTAACTACCATATTTTTCTTTTGCATGGTGTTGTATTACTGTGGTGCAGTCCCTGTACTCAAGTACTGGATGATGTCTATGAAGTATTCATCAACTATATAGACTGAAAATAAATGTGTCAGGAAAATTGTCCTCTAGATTCACGGGTTCTTATCCATTAGTAATCTACAATAGATGATCAGGTCATGCGTTCAACTTTCTTGGTTTGACTATCACTTCAAAGTCAAATTCTTGAAACAACAATAACCATCTACAAATCCTCCCCCCCAACATTGGCTTGTTGACGAGGTATTTGAGCACTAAATGGTCTATGAACATCTTGAAATGTTTTTCTAATAAATAATGTCTGAATTTCTGGAGCATGTAGACCATAGCAAGGCCTTCCCTCTCTACAGTATTGTAGTTCTGCTCCAATTCTGATCGTTTTCTGCTAGAAAATTCTATAGGATGTTTCAATTCTCCTACTCTTGGATACACTAGAATGGATCCAAGTGCTATGGAAGATGCATCTACATGTACGTGGAATGTCTTTTCTCAATCCAGGAATACTAGTATTAGTGCGGTTACCATATTCTCTTTCAGAGTATCCAGACCATGTTGACAATCCTCATTGCACTGGAACTTTGTGTCTTTCCTTAGTAATTTATCCATTGGCGCAATGATATGTCTGTACCCTTTTATAAATTTCTTGTAGTATTTTGTGTGTCCCAATGTCACTCTCAATTGATAGACTATTTTTGGTGGTGGTAGGTTAACAATTATTGTAATCTTGGCAGGATCTACTAGAAAACCTTGCTTGCATAATATATGGCCCAATAATATCCCAAAAGGTGTTATGAAGATGCACTTCTTGATATTTAACAAAATATGGCACTGCCTACATCTTTCTAACATCAGCCGCAAGACCTCTACATAGTATTTCAACAGACTATAGACTGTCCAATCATCCGAATATACCTCTAGAAACTGGCGGATAAATTCTTTAAATGCAGCTTTGAATACTCTGGAAAATATTGTTGGTGCATTCTTCAATCCAAACGACATGACTGTATACTGCTAGGATCCCCATTCCATGGAAAAAGTGGTCTTGTATCGGTCTTCTGGTGCTATCTTGATCTGATGGTATCCTGAGAACTCGTCAGTGAATGAATAAGCTTCTTGTCCTCCTACACTCTCTAGGAATTCATCTATGAATGGGGTAGGGAACGGGTCAAGTAGGCATGGATCATTAAACTTTCTCAAGTCAACGCATTTTCTTATCCCCCCTTGTTTCTTATCCTGCACTACCATCGAGCTTATCCATTCTGATTCTTCTATAGGTTCTATGATTCTGGCCTCCAACATCCTATGGATCTCATCTTTGACATTTTTCTTATATATTGGGTTTAGTCTATATGGTCATTGTCTGATCGGTCTTGCCTCGACTCTAAGTGGTATTTTCATTTCTCCTAGATCTCCCGCTATGCCTTTCATTTATGTGAACTTTGTTAGGAACATGTCGTTGTATTTGTGCAATAAATCTGTTATTCTTTCCATTGTTTTCTCATTCCAATAGTCTCCAATGATGGCCATTTTGGGATTCTCAACTGTCCCTATTATCACCCTATAAGTTATAGGAATCAACTGGTGACTGGGATATTATCTGTCTCTAGTGTTTTTGTTGACAAATGATTTTCCATTTTGCAAATAATTTGAAAAGAAAAACAAAAAGGAAAAAAGAAAAAGAAAAGAAAAAGTAAAAAAAAAAAGAAAGAAAGAAAAGAGGGCATAAAAGAATTGAAATAAAATCCCCATGCAATAATAGTAACCTGGTCCATACCTTTCAAGCATGGCCAAGTTCTTCTTTAAATTTGATGTTAATAGGGTAGTGAATGAATTTGGCTAAACAGTTTAATCTTAGCCAAAGTGTCTAGGTTAGATTAGTGAATAAATCTGACCAGACTGTCCAATCCTGGTCAGATAGCCCCAAGGTAGAGTAATTCCTTAACCCAACAGTCTAATCTAGGTTAACTGTCATAGGAAACTAGGTTAAAACATAGGTTAGTGGTACTGTTGTTCCTTTCCAATGAAACCATCTTGATGTCAAGGTTGCACCATGTCTCATATGCTTAGAAGATCATTTGGTCTAAGCCCCATCATGGTGTCTATTTGAAAGTGTGGGAAAAAAAACCCATAAAATGCATTTATCCTAAGTTTTCCCAGCGCATGTACTCTTCCGCTCCCCATTTATATTATCTGCACATACCGACGGTCCTGATTGCGGCGCCTAGATCTATGGTGCATAGAGCATTCCAGACCCCCCCGACTGTTCTGCTTTTAACCGAGGGAGTCCGGAATCGCTGATAATATTTGTGCGCATCTGGACAGCCCAGGGAAGAGCGCTTAAATCAACGGTCCAGATTGGATTCCGAACCCCCCCGTCCATTCTACCTTTAATGGAGGGGGGGGGTCCGGAATGAGAAATAAAGCGCGCTCTAAGATCTGTGGCTAGGAAATGAGTGCACAGATCAATGGCCCAAAAAGGATTTCAGACTCCCCTGGATGATCTATGTTTAACTGAAAGGGGGGGGTCCGGAAAGGTTTTCCCCCTCTGGTGGGTCCCTTGTAGTGCGTGGCATAAATCTATTGGTCCCGAAGTCCCATCACCATCTACTATATGACAGAATCCCTGTCACTTATGGACGTCACCTCCCACTTGGTCCACTTGTTCCACTTGTTCTCGGGTCAATCACATCCCATAACTGTTGTCAGTCCCCTTTCCCCTTTTCACTCATGGCAAGCCCCTTATTGCGACTTTTTCCTCCAATCCCTTGCCGCCACATTACCCGTCTGTATATTTCAACCACTTTCACCTGCCATCTCACCCCCAAATGACCCGTTGTCCATTTATTACTGGATAACCTATCCGTTATCCAGCTGACCTGTCTCCCGCGCCCAATCGACCCCATTTTTAAATAAAACTACCGTTTTTCCCTACTTTCGCTGTTCACTCATTGCACCAGAGAAAATCATCGCTTTCTCCTCCGTTACATCCCGTCTACTTCATCAACAGTCAGTTGACCCCACTAACTTTGTGTTATTTGTAGGTATTGTTGCAGAAATGGCGCCAAAGCCCAGACAAGAAGAAGGAGAAGAGAATCCATTTCTCCCGCCTCTTGTCGACCTGGATAAGATCCCACTGGTCGACAAAGACAGATTGATCACAGATACAAAATGCAATTTCAATTTCTCCAACCTCCAGTCATGGCTCAAGGAAGTTTTACTGGACCAAAGCGATGAAATTGGACTCTGGGAGTCCAATTTACCCCTTTACCTTTTTCCCCGGATCCACCATTTTCCTGAGTTTGCGCTTAAATGTAAAGCTCACTATATTCCCTAACAGAGAGATGTTGTCTCCTCATCCGGAGACATCCTGTTCCTCATCACTCTTGAAGCCATAGACCAGATGATGCAAATTCCCCGAGTCGACTCTGCGTCCCCCTTTGACCTGGAAATCCTTACCGAATTGTATCAGAAAATGACTTTTCCTCAAAGAGCTCAAATATTCGAGTTGTTCCTTCCCACCTCCACTCAATTCCCTTCCACAAATCCCCCTTACCCGTCATCCATGTTCTCCACGAAGGGAAACCAGGTCATTTCTTCCCTTTGTGCTCTATTGGGATACTATTCTGACCAGTGGGTAGATGAGCCCATTTTGGGTTTTCTATCCATTTTCTCCATTGACGAAAAACCCACCATCCAGTTCGATTTCAGTACATTCTTGGCAGACAATATTCATGAACAGTTCGCGAAATTTGGCATGGAGGGCATGTTCATATACTCTTCCATACTGGAATACATGTTTGTTTTCTTTCAAGCAGATAAATTTAGTTTTTCCATGCAGAAGATGGTAAACCTCAGGCAGTTACAGCCTAGACTTCCTTGCTGAAGCACAACTCCACCGAGTACAGCTTCAAGGTGTTCATCGATTTGTTTTACCACCCTGTGGTAAGCATGCTGAGCGACAGGCCCGAGCCTCGAATAAATGATGAAGTCCAGAGAATCTTGCATCTCTCGGACAACACCAAGACTGGCGATTGGTACCTGTATCAAACCCATACTGAGATCAGAGTATACGATTGCGAGTTGGCACCATATAAGCTGCCCAAATATTTGCCTGTCAGAATCTTGGCTTTAGAATACATAAGGCAGATTATGAATTCATTTGATATCCATTTTGTATCATTGAAGAAAAAGAAGCAGCTTCGAATCAAGGGGCAAATTGGCTCCTTCATCTGCAACAGTCGGGACACCGGGGAAGAAGCTGACAGAATGTTGAAAGAAATGAAGTTCTTCTTGAGCTTCCCATGGCACTATAATCCTTATGGGATCATCTCAGAAGTGAGGGTGAAGAACAAGAACATCCCGTATGTTCATGTGTCCAAGCCCGAAATTGAAAAATTCGCCAATCAGACAGTGTGGGTGCCTGACACCTTGGTCGAAGTGGAACAACAGGTTCCCCCGACCACTGTGCCACCAATGACCACGCCATAGGTACCTAAGGAAAAAAGGCCTCGATAGGATTTATCTCTGCCTGTCATGGAGGTATCGTCCGAAGAGTTCCAGTTGCACACTAAGAGGCCCAAGACAGTTTCAGTTCCTGGTCCGACTATAGAAAAAGAAACCCTGCCTACCACAGTGACTAAGTCTATCATTCCACCCTTCAGTTTGAGCCATCATAAGGAAATCACCCTAGTTGTGCCGAAGAAATCCACAGAGTCCCCACTGGACACTCAGCCAGGAAAGACTGGGCCCAAGTTGAGCATTTTCGAGAAGTACGAGCTGATTAAGAAAAAGAACCAGACCCTTACCAGCAGTACTTACACTCAGTTTCGAAAGTAGATGTTGACTGCGCAGCATAGGCTGTTGTCTACATTTGACATAGAAAAGGGTAGGATGCACATGGCCTTCCTCCAGGCGCAGGTACCAGACCCCAAGACGATCACGGACTACAAGAGGGCCACCTTCGAGTTCCAGACGAAGGACGTGCACCCAATAGATCAGATGGATCTGCACAAGAATATAGGGGAGATGGTATTCCATACATTGGCACATGCTTCTGCTTCTGCAGCAAAATTACAAGTATCACTGAACAACGCTCAAACGCAACTCAAGCTGGAGAAGATTTCATCCTTCGCAAAGGACAATGGAATCAAAACTTTGGAGGAGCTGGTCCTCAAGATCGACTATGACCCCTCCAATGTCAAAGCAGTGGAGGAAATGATAAAGAAGAAGAATGCGTATATAGCGTTCTTGAGGAAACAACTGAAACTCTCGCCCACAAAGGACTCACAGGTGAAGGAGATAGCAGAGAAAGAAGGCGAGAATGATGAAATGCTCAAGCTGCTCATGGAGCAGAATGCACAGCTCAAAGAAATGGAAGTTGAGATGGAAAGATTATTAAAAGAGAAGGAGCAGCTAAAGCCAATGGAAGTCATTCCATTGACTGCCATCCCAATTTCAGGAACAAGCACAACATCAGTGACAGCAGTTCTGTCCATGACTCCATCGACACCTCAGGAGAAGACAACCAAGCTGGCTGAGTCCATGGAAAGGATGAACTTGCAGGAGACAAAGATCAGCAGGCTTAAAAAGGAAGTTGAGAACCTACAGGAACTCAAATCTTCTTTCCAGACCAGCCTATCTAAGGAAAAGCAGGTAACAAAGTAGCTCAAGTAGGAGCTACAACAGCTCCAAAAGAAAACAGTGGCAAGGAAGACTTTGGCCGAGGTCAAAGAGAATGTATGGACAGACATCACAAATTCCATAAATGAGATATGGCCTATGATCCAAATCATATTTGAGCAGAATGAGTTGGTCCAGAGGAGCAAACAGGCTGTTGAGAAGATCATAGTAGAATTGGGAGACAGGCCAGCACAGGCAAATAATATTATCAAGTTCCTCAATTCTAAGACCAGAGAAGAACTAGAAGAGCTGAAGATCGAAGACAGAACAGAGACCATCCTTGAGGTCAAAAGAGTTTTTACCAAGAGGGGACTAATGCTTCAGCTGGAAAAAAAGGTTCAAGTCATGGACCAGGGGGTACAAAGGTTCTTCAATAAGATTGAGGCTCTCTAGAAGAAGGGCCTACCTGGTCTGAAGGTTATTAATGATAAATTGATGACACTTCCAGATTACAAGAAGAGATTGGCTGAGGTGTCTAAGGACAGTTCAAAGTTTGCAGGGATTCAAGGGAGCATCAGTGGTAAGGCATTCCTCGATGCCCTCCAGTGGGACATCGACATACAACACGATATTCGATACATTTTCCTCACCAAGCCTACATTTTCCAAGTACACAGAAATGGACGAGGTGTATCGAAGACTTCTCAAAGTCAGTGTGCCTAGTCATCTCAGATGGGAGGAACTCTACGATCTAATCGATTAGCAGATGAGCTTTCTAGGTCCAGTCAGCTATCCAATCAGATGAGGTCATGCAAAGGCTTCATCAACGATGTACCCAGAAATCAGCGTGCAGTTGCACCGAGTCATCAAGCATTTCCTAGATTTAGGAAATTTGTTAGTTCAGTTAGGCTAAAAATAGATTTAGCACATCCTGATCATTTATGACAGGAACATTTGTAATTTGAGTTATAAATAATTCACCTTTCGAAGTATTGAGGGTTGTTGATCTTCACACCCTGACGCTATTAGACTATAACACTTTTGAAGAGATCTTCCATTAATAAAAAGGAGGCACTTTTACAGGATTCTTGCGTGTATTCACTGGTGATGTTTATTCTCTAAGTTGAATGTTATTCTTTCTTTGTGATCATCTTGTTTTCTGAAACTAATCTTTAAGAGTAACGAATGTTGCAGGATTTATCTTGGATACCCTGTTTCTGACTCGAAAGATCTTAGTGTTTATCTTCTAGTGTTTTCAATTAATAAATTCTTAACTGCTTCTTAGTTGAATTTATTTTTCTCATCTTTTCTTCTGTCGATCATTTAAGCTACTAAAAGATCCAGCGAGTATATTATCTCTCCCTGTAGGAGTCTTCTTTCGCATTTCTGGTTTGTATCTCATATTTATTAAACACAGACCCCATAGCCCAATGGATGTGTAGACTGTCTCAACCAATTTGAAAAAATACTTTGACAACAAAACCGATCTATTTCTTTACCTAGCCTAATATCTAAAATTGGAAACATAGCTAAATCATATAGAGAGATCCCTCTCTGAAGTTGGAAGGGCTAGATCCCAGCTTCAAAAGTGGTTGGATAAAGTTACCTTTGTAGATTTCTTCTGTTTTCAACCTCTAGGAAATTTACCAAGTGCTAATAGTCCTTATGTTGACTTTATTCACCTTGATCAGTGAAACAATCACTTCTAATTCCAGAGGTGGACCTTCCACTTCCCTCTCACCTTCAACTTCCTCAATCTGAATATTGTGCAGTTCATCTTCATCTGGTGCTTCTTCCTACACATGGTAACATGACCGTAGTTCTTTCATTGTCTGTCTATTTTTTTGTTGTTCTTTTGTTATGAGTTTGACTTCTGGTTTCTTAATGAATATCACCCCTCGGATTTGTTTAAGTGTTGCGTCTATGTTGGGGTTCTCATGCTCAAATGAGAAATTGACTGTAAAGTTCTGTTGTAATACTGTCCAACTTGTAGTTCCTCTGCGCAGTTCTTGGTATGTATACCAGTTTGTTGGGATGACCTCTAATGTGTGTACGAAATGGTGAGGCCATTCCTCAAGTGGTGTCATTTTCCACAACGTTCTACACTTCTCCAAGTGTTTTGTTGGTGCCC
Source organism: Picea mariana (assembly GCA_032191745.1). Lineage (NCBI taxonomy): Eukaryota > Viridiplantae > Streptophyta > Pinopsida > Pinales > Pinaceae > Picea > Picea mariana. Next base: position 257,632 of record JASDQU010103121.1, read on the forward strand.
TTTGTCCATCATATTTCTTCCACTGGTTTCTTCCTTTTTCTGCGCCAAACCTAATGCACAGTAACTGCTTACATTGGTACCATTCCTTGATTTTTTCTTTGTGTGCACCCCACCATCTCGCAGGTGTCGCCTTGAGTGCTATATCTAGGGCTAAGAGCCTATGATTTTATAACACTTCATCTTTGTACCGTGTTAATAATGTTTCTAGGTCATTCACCGCATGGAATTTGGGAGGTTCCCTTATCTTAGTACCTACCCATATTACTGTGCGGTCTATCTTTGCGCATCTCCTTGTGGAGACCTCGTGTAACCTCTATTTCCAATTCTCTAAGCCTGTATCTGATTCTGATGCACATGAGGTGATACTTCTCCAATTGAGTATCCCATCTGCATTTGGGTTTACGCAATCCTCATATCGCACAATTGTTCTTTACAACTGATTAATTTCCTCTAGGTCTAAGCAAGTAGGCTCTACAAACATTTCCCCTTTTGATGGATCCAATGGAGCAATGAATCTGTATTCTCGTAACTCCAAGGTCATCTTCCACGTATTTAATTTGATTATGGCCTGGTTATCAAACACCTAGTTCAAGCTAAGCAATTTTGGATAAGGTGTTGTGTCATCCACTATATCAATAACTTCAAAATTGGCTTACTCCATCTAGGTCTATTGTCACTCCTTTTAGTCTTCCAATTGGTAGAACTTTATGTTGGTTTGCGAGTTTCAACTAAACAGGTGAATATCCTAATGTGGTTTCTCCCACAAATTTCCATGTCTTCTTAGGTAATACATTGACTTCAGATCCTAAATCTAGTATAATATCTCCCATGTTGAAATCTCCAATGTTGGTGTTTAGCCTGAACTCCCTACTTGTTGTCCTCCTTGTATGTAGGTGATGGACTGTTTTCTTCTCTAACTTTCCTTTTACTTCTATGCTACATATTTCTAGCATGTTTTGTAATACTTTAACATGGGGTGGATCATTTAGTAGTTTTACACATGATTTCAAAAAGCCTATAATCGTACTTGTTCCATGGGCTGTGTTAATTTGGTGTGATCCAACGATGAAGAAATCTCGTACTCGAGTGCTTCCTTACCATACTGCGTGGTTGATGTCGATGCAATGTCTGGCTTCATAAATTATTTTTTGGCTTTCTTGAATATCTCCTTCTCGCTCTGCGCATCAAAGTGCTTCCTTGGTTCAACATTCTTCTTCACCCATTGGTGTTGTGCTGGTTCTTGTCGTATTGCGTTGTTTCATGTTTTATCTCCTCCATGTGTAACTATGTTGATGTTTCTTCCTTCATCCCTTGCTTCCGCTGAAATCCACTGAACATTCTAATTATTTTGATTCCTCTTTTCCTAGATCTTCCCTAATAACGTAGGACATTCTTTTGTGTCATGATACAATGCACAGAAATACATACAACTCACTGGTGGAAGTGGATATTCTCTTGCATAGTGTCCTGGTTGTTGACAATTGTGACATACCATTGGTCCTCTACCTCTTCAAAAGCCTCCTCTTAGTCTTCCTCTGCCTTTGTAGCCATCTTTATCCCCTTGCGGCGCATTATACTAAGGCGACTAGTTATACTGCACGGTATTATAGTGTGGTTGCATGGTATTACACTATGGCTGCGCAGTGTTGTATTGTTGTTGCCCAATTTTGTACGGGGTTGGTACTTGATTAAACTAGGGCGCAGTTTTCCCAGTCATCATTTTTACCTATACCCGATATGCATATGATTTTCTTTCCCTCATCAACTCCATGGTTCTGCAATATTTGTCATCATGACCTATTAACTTGCAAAAGTTGAAATACGAGCTCTCTGGCACTGTTTGGTACTTATGCATCATTGGGAAGTGATATGGAACGTGACCTTGTTTCTTACAGATCTTGCACCATAGTCCTCCTATTGGTAATGTATTTGGTATTCCTACTGCCATGTACTATGTGAATGTTGTGTTAGCACCAAAAATTACCCCTGGATTGCGACAGGTGTAAGCCTGATACCCATCATAGTTTAATGTCACGGTGAATAATTTTGAAGGGTGGTCTAATTGATGTAGTCTCAGGATTATATCGTTTTAACTCAGAAAAATAGATTGGAGATGCATAGATAAGTGAGGTCTTGATCTAACTTAAGCTAGTAAGTTTTTATAGTGGTGAGTAGGCAGAAGAAACATGAGAAAGGTATAAAGATATGCTCTAGACATCTGGTCTTTCAGCATCCTGTGGAGGAAAAGTTTCATATACAAGATCCTCTTGGATCTGAAAACTTCAAGAAACTGAAAATGTTGTGACAACATATATAGTCAAACCTACACTATACTATGGTCATGACATCCAACTGGATCATCCATGCCTGAGCTTTCAGAGTTAGAAGAAAAGAAATGAAAGGAGAAGTTGCCTTCCATTAAATAAGAAGTCTCAAATAAAAGTTCATAACCAGAAAACCAGAGGCCTCGTTAAAACATTACAAGTAGGAGCATAGGTCTACCATCGACACCAACTGAAATTGAAAACGACTCCTAAATACTCCAAATGGAACCACAACAACAAGTTCGAACTATTACATTAAAGAAGTTACATCTGCATGCCTCCTGGAAGACCGCGCATGTAGTCTCTGGCTAGTCGTGAAGTTCTGTCAGAATCAATCACGTTCCAGAACGGGCCTGCAAGTGAGTTGACCAGTTGACAGTCCCTTTATGGACTTTTCATTAATGGTGAAAACAATTTCCAACCACCACCAATTGCTTTAATAACTGCTTCCTTGGGATCAGGGAGGCCCAAGTCAGCTATGTGTTTGTAGGACGTGGCGACTTTCCCTTGGTTGTCTGTTGCTTCATTGAACTACTACAAGGGGACCCAGACGAAGGATGTGGACTAGGATCTAGTGGGGACGATGGAGCCATTGAAGTGGAGGTGAGACAAGATGCGCCCATGTGGACAGTTGTGGCAGATGGAAGGTGACCCAAAAAAATAGGTGGCAGAAAACATGGGTGCTGCGTTGGGATAGGACATCACTGAAGTGGAATGAGGTGATGATGTGGGGGCAAGGGAAATATTGTGGTAGTGTATGGGATGGGGACCATCTTCCTAGGAGGAAGTGAGTGGTAGAACACCTGGAAAGAGATAGTAGGTGGGAGTGATAAGGGGACATGGTCCGACGGTGAGTGGAGGATAGGTGTACCATAATGAGACGAGGAGGGAGAGTGGGCGATGTGATGGGAGTAGGTGAGAGATGGAGTGGAAGACATATGTCAGCGGGAGGTGGGAGCAGTAAGAGGTGGTGGTAAGCGGTCTACTCAGAGGGGGTAGGTGGCGGTAAGAGGTTTTAGGTGGGGGGGGTTGAGTTAAGGAGAGGGTGACACATTAGTGGGGTCCCTGCCTTTTAAAACCACCAACTCGAATCCCCCTCGGTTGTTAAAGGCAGAACTTCTGGGGGGGTCTGATATGTCTCTTGCACTGTAGATCTAGGCATGTGGATCTCAGCTACCCAAATCTATGTGCCGCTTAGCGTGACGCGCTTGCGCACACAAAAATTAGGATAAGTGGGTTTTTAACCCATTTCTTTCCCCTTTTTCGCCAAAGGGGTCCCTTTCTTAGGAAAATACCCACCCCAAATTAATGTGATAACATTAGGCTCCATGGGGGATGGCTTGCTCCCTGTGAGATGCCAAGAACTCTTCTATAGTTTCAGTGCGTTGTTGTTGGGCTATGGAGTCACTTATTAAAACTGGAGCCACTTATGGGTCAAATAAAAAAATACATGGGAGCCACTTATGGGTCAAATAAAAAAATTCTTCAGAAAATGCCCATTCATAGGGCCATTAAAAAATTCCTTGCCCTCAAAATCCTACAACCTATAGGTATTATTCGAAATTATATCAGAAACTTTGAAGGGCCCAATCTAGAGGGCTTCAAACTTACCATGTTTGCCCTTTTCTTGTCTGGGTGCATCCCATTTAAGCACTAGATCTCCCAGCTGGAAATCTTCTTTTCTCACCTTTTTGTCAAGGCTTGCTTGATCCTCTACTGATTTTCATGATCTCTATCCATCGCCTGCTCTCTATTCTGTTGGGCTTCTACCAGTTGATGAATTCTTCTGATCATATTGTTAGGCTCTCCTTGATAATCTTGAAAGAATTTTACTACAGGTAGAGCCAACTAAGAAGGAAAAACTACTTTTGTTCCATATACAAGTTGGAAAGAGGAGATACCTAGGGACCTCTTTGTTGTCACTAGATCAATCCACAAAGAAAATTTCAACTTTGAATCCCAGGCCTTCTTATTGTGCTCTAAGAGTATTTTAATAATTTTAATGAGGATTTTGTTAGAAGACTTTGATAGTCCATTGCGTTAGGGGTAGTAGGGGGTAGAGTGAATCAATGAAATTTTGAACTGCTCACAGAATTTGACCAGTGGCTCAGCCTTGAGGGATGCAACATTGTCAGTGACGATTCTGTTTGGAAAACCAAACCTCACAATAACATCCTCCAGGAAATCAATGATCACTTTATGAGAAGCACTCCTAGTGGGGATAGATTCTATCCATTTGGTGAAATAGTTCGTTGTAGTTAAGATCCATCTGTGCTGACCACTTGAAGTGGAATGAATTTCTCCAATAAATTCTAGGCCCCACTGATGAAAGGTCCTTGAGGCTACTACAGACTTCAATAGGTGATATTTGAGTTGTTTCTTTCCAGAGAATTTATGACATTTAATACAAGCCCTAATCTTCACACAGACATCAGTAAATAAAGTAGGCCAGTAATATCCATCCATGATAATTTTATAGGCTGTGGTCCTCCAGAAATGATGTCCTTCACATAGGTTGTCACGGAATTCAAACATAATTTTATGACATTTAATACAAGCCCTAATCTTCACATAGACATCAGTAAATAAAGTAGCCTAGTATTATCCATCCCTGAAAATTTTATAGGTTGTGGTCCTCCAGAAATGATGTCCTCCACATGGGTTGTCATGGAATTCAAAAATAATTTTTTGGGCCTCCCGTGGGTCTAAACATCTGAGAAGAACTCCTAGAGGGTCTTTCCAATACAAGGCCTGGTCAATAAGGAAATACCTAATTTATTTGAGCTTCAAATATATTTCTTTTCTCTTCCCCATTCCATCTGGAGGTCACAGCTCTTCCAGAAAATATATAATGTCTTTGTACCAGGTACATCCTGCTAGCGGAAGGTGATCCTATGGATTTTTGTTAGACAACTCAGTTTGCTGATTTTATGAGAAAGTGTTGATGAAGTTAACCCCCAGAGCTTTACAATTAGATTCATCCAACAACTTGGCTAAACCTTGTCCTTTAATTAATTTGGTGGGTTTTATTTCCAAGTCGAATTCAAGGATTTGGGCAATCCATTTTCTCCTTCTCCCGTCTATGTCAGGCTGAATAAGAATGTCCTTCACATAAGTTGAAGGAACATAAGAAATAATGTTTGAATGAAGAACATAGACTCTGAAAGATTTAAGAGCTTTCACCAAGGCATAGGCATGTTTATCCATGATGCCATACCCAATTTCGAAATCTCTTAAAGCCCTACTGAAAAATGAAATGGGTTGATCTGGCCCTTCAATATTCTTCTACAATAAAACAACTGCCACTGTATCAAAAGAAGCAAAGGAAAAAACTAGAAAATCCTTGGAATAATAGGGACTGATTAGCACAGGTGCTTCATTTAATGCCTTTTTAATTTGGTCAAATGATTCCTTGGGCTCAAAAATCCATTTCACTTCATTCCCCTTTCTAAGCATGGTTGTGATATGCTTCACCAGTTCAACAAAGTTTGAAACAAACCTTCGCAAAAAATTCATTTTGCCTAGGAAGGATTGGACCTCTTTCTTGGATCTCGGGGGTGGCAGTGTTTGGATTTCTTCTATCCTACTGGGATCAATTCTTGCTCCCTCGACAAATACTATATGCCCCAATAATTTCCCTTCCTTCATGGCAAACAATGATTTCTTGGGATTTAAGGAGAGACCAAACCTTCTACATTTTAAGAAGATTTTCCTCAAATGACAACAATTCTCTTTATCGGATTTGGAAAAGACTTTTATGTCATCCAGATATATGACCACAAATTTATCCTTCTCCCCAATGAAGGTGATGTCCATGGCTCGCAGAAAGGTTGTTCATGCGTTCATAAACCCAAAGGGAATTTTGGCATACATGAATGTGCCCCAAGGAGTGGTGAGGAAGTATTTTCTCTATCCTCAGGAACGACAGAGATCTGATTGTAGCCAGAAAATCCATCAATCATATAAATCCTGAATGCACCAGTTACCCTTTGCAGTATGTGTTCCATCTTTGGCAATGGGTAATTGTCCTTTGAGCTCCTGTTTCGATTTTTGAAATCGACACATAGCCTGATCTCTCCATTCTTCTTTCTCACTGGGACCAGTTTGGCCACCCATTCTGAATATCTCAAAGGGACAATGATCTGGGTGTCTAGCATCTTATTTACCTCTCTCTCCATGATAGGCAACAACATGGGATTTATTTGTCTTAATTTCTTCCTAAATGGCTTGGCCTCCTATTTCAATGGAATCTTATGCTTAATAACGCTGGTGTCATATGTTTTGAGGTCTTCATAGGTCCAGGAAAACACATCAGCATACTCCTTTAATAACTCAACATACTCGACCCTATGCTTTCTTGTCAAGCTACTTGACAACTTGACAAACTTAGGATTGTCCTCGGTGCCAATATTGCACTCAGCCACATCAACATCATCATTTGAAACTTTACCCTTTGTTGCCACATCATTTTGGTCAAATAATATTTCCAAAGGAACTAGTCCCTTCAGAATGTGATTGCTCGGCAACTGCACAATATGATGATTAGCAATTTTCTTTAAAAATACATCAGCATGTGGGCGTCTTTGAGAATCAGGATCCTGGTCTATGTGTAATGAAAAAAATTCATCAACAGTTTCCAAGAACCTCTTGATCTCAAGATCATCCTCAAATACCTTCCAATTCTTGACATTGTCAGGTATAGAGGGTCTATATTTCACTTCTATATCATACCTGATCTTAGGTGGCAAGGGGACTTTGAAATTTCTTGTTGAGATAGCCATAGAATCAACCGTGAAATTATTTTCCCTTGGAATAAATGAAATGTTGAAAGCTGAGAAAAAATGTCAATGAGGTCCCATACTTTGTTTCTGTAACTTCTAAGCCGAGGGTGTTTGGCCTTATAAATGTTTCTAATCTGCTGGAAAACCAACTCAGCATATCCAAACACTAATATATTTTCAATCCCCATGTCCTTTGTAGCCCTCAAACCCAAAATGAGAGCCTCGTATTTTGCCACATTATTTGTAGTTTCAAACTCTAATTTGTATGAAAGAGATATGGTTTCCTGAGTAGGGGAAACAAGAACTACTCTGGCACCAACACTTTCTCTAGAAGAGGCTCCATCAAAGAACATTTTCCAAACATAAGTAACTAGAGGAGAATCTTCACAGAGAGTAATGGGATTTTAGATCTCAAGAGAAGGCTCGAGGGCATCAGTAAGTTGCAATAAGATGGATCTTAAATCAACATCAAGGGAAAAAATAGGATGATTGGTGGGGTCTACCTCGTCACTAATGATGTAGGCTAGTTGAGCCTCTCTATACAGTCTTTTATGTTCTCCCCCAAAGACTGGTATAGTAGCATACGTGAGGTCCATCTGCAAGGTTCCCCCAAGCCGTCTGATCCAAGATCTTGACAATAGCACATGCCGAATGTTGGGGGAACATCAACTACCACAATGTCCATGACCATAATTTTCATGGGCAATTGGAACAAGGTCACAACCAGATCTTTGATGACCCCAAGACATTGTACTCTCCATGAATCTAGAGAATACAAGTCATGGTACTCCTTTGTGATTTCTAGTCCTAGTTCTTCCATGACAGTTTTGGGAATGAGATTATGAGATGCCTCTGAATCCATCAAACAATTATGCATCACCTTATCATGTATGTTCAGGGATGTGTAGAAG
>JASDQU010103121.1:265697-327954 GCA_032191745.1 Picea mariana
AGAGGTTTAGGTAGCAAAATCTTAGTCATGGATTTCTTAAAATCTTCATGTTTAACCAGCTCTGAAAGGGGGACTGGAATCCTAATATTTTGAATTTCATGCTCAAAGTTAAAATAGGAGGCGGGGCTTCAAAATTTCTTTTACCTATGGAATAGGACTTTTGGCCACTAGTGGGGAATTCTGAGCTTTTCTCTCCTTGTTCTTGCTTGCTACATCATTGGCAAGTTTATCTGTCCTGGTTGACTGCTCAGGAACATAAGACTTTGCTCCTTTATTCTTCGACCTGAGGTTGTATCTATTTTGGTTTTCGATGGTCTTATCCCCCTTACTCAATTCATTTAATTGAATGTCCATAAGAGACTCCTCGTATGCTGATTGAGTTAAGTGAGGAGAAGGGGATAAATCTTCAAGACAATGAATTTTTGGGTCTATGTCTTCTTCCTCTCCACCATTATCTGTGACAAGGTTATCCTGAAGGGGGGTTTGGATTTTATGATCATCCCTGTCTCTGTTCTGAGGCTCTCTTGGCATAATCTAAGGAGCAACGTTATTCAGCCTCCTGAAGTTGCCTCTGTTATCAGGGTTTTGAGGATTTTTGTATGTCTTCTTTCCTTCCAATTCCAACCTTTCCATTATGGATGAAAGTGATTTTAGTAACTTGGTTACTTCATCCATTTGAGGGGGAAGGGTAGAAGAACTAGAGGTTGAGGCTTCATATATTCCTCTTCCTTTGTCTCTATCAGCCTTATTTCTGAGTCGGTCCACTGCCAATATGTTATACTCTACTTCTAGGGCTTCCTCTTGCATATGAGCCAAGGAAGTAGCTCTTCTCTCTCTTAACAGAAGGTAGGAGTCAGGGTCAAAAGCACTAGCATAGGTAATTTTGGTAGAGGCTTCTGTAGGCTTTATCTCAGCAGGGATCTTATTGTACATTTTGTTAAATATTTTGGAGAAGTCAGAGATAGACTCTCCCTCTTTTCTCTTTAGGGACCTGAACTCATTGATATAGTACATGAAGTCCTTTTTATCCCCCCACTGTCTCAAGAAGATATCATCTAAAGCCTCAATCCCATCAATGGATCCAAGAGTGAGGGCTCTGAACCATTTTCTATCTTCTCCATCAAGACTATGGACAAAAAGCCTCATCCATACATCTTCTATCAGCATAACTATAGAAGGTTGCAAGGTGCTCCTCTGCAGTGACATCTCCCTTCCTAGTGAACTTAGGCAACTGCCTAAGGTAGCCACCAGTTGGTAGGGAATTAAGAGGTTGAGGTAAGACGAGAGGGGCGTATCTGGAAGCTACTATAGCGTCCATTCTATTTCTAGGAGGATTAGCACCTACCATAGGGATGATAGGTGGAGAAGAGTTAGGAGGATATGGGGTTTGAACAAAGGAGAATGGAACTGAGCTTCTAGGAGGAAAGGGAAACAACAGAGGATTTGGAGAAAAGGCCACAGAATTTGAGGGAACAAAGGTTTCCCTTTCTGTAGTAGTAGCAATAACATGAGGAGGGGTGGTAAAGCCCGTGGTTGGAAAATCTTCTGAGGTCCTGGGTCTAGACCATGGTACAAATTCAGGGGAGAAAGGAGTGACAAGGATTTATCCATCTAATCCCACACCAGGAGGGGAAAACTCGGCATGAACACTCCCAAAATTTAAAGTTATGGAAACTCCAACAGAAAGTATAATAGGGGAACGAGGAGAAGAAATTGGACCTTCTAAAGAAGAATCATGAAAATCATCAGAAATACCTAGTTCAGCTGCGACAACTCCTTCTCGAGGGGAATTTCCTTTTTTGATCATTTTCTTTGGGCCAGCTTCAGGTGTTTCTAGGGGTAGTTGTGGAGTAGACCTCGTTTGTCTGCCTCAACAATGGAGTCATGAATAGATCCGCATCAATGGGGTCACCACAGTGGAGTCACTAGATGCACAGTTACAATCTTGATGTATTGGGTTCTGATGCACCTTCAGAACCAGTAATCTTTGTTGTTCAATCCCAAGGAAAATATTCAACTTCGTCCCCAGAAACGACAACATAATTTACCCCTGGATTGCGGCAAGGCTAAGCCTAATACCCATCATAGTTTAATGTCACGGTGAATAATTTTGAAGGGTGGTCTAATGGATGCAGTCTCAGGATTATATCATTTTAACTCAGAAAACTAGATTGGAGATGCATAGATAAGTGAGGTCTTGATCTAAATTAAGACAGTAAGTTTGTATAGTGGTGAATAGGTAGAAGAAACATGAGAAAGGTATGAAGGTCTACTCTGGACATCCGGTCTTCCAACAACCTATGGAGGAAAAGTCTCAGATACAAGATCCTCTTGGATCTGAAAACTTCAAGAAACTGAAAATGTTGTGACAAAAGATATAGTCAAACCTACACTATACTATGGTCACAACACCCGACTGGATCATCCATGCCCGAGATTTCAGAGTCAGAAGCAAAGAAATGAAAGGATAATCTAGATGCCATTAAACAAGAAGTCTCAAATAAAAGTTCATAACCAGAAAACTAGAAGCCTCATTAAAACATTACAAGCAGGAGTGTAGCTCTACCATTGACACCAACTGAAATTGAGAATGACTCCTAAATACTTCAAACAGAACCACAAAAAAAATTTCGAACTATTACATTAAAGATGTTACGTCTACATGCCTCCTACCATACTGTGCATGCAGTCTCTGGCTAGTCGTGAAGTTCAGTCAGATGCAATCATGTTCTAGAACATGCCTACAAGTGAGTTGACCAGCTGACAGTCCCTTTCTGGACTTTCCATTAATGGTGAAAACAATGTCTAACCACCACCAGCTGCTTTAATAACTGCTTCCTCGGGATTGGGGAGGCCCAAGTCAGCTCTGCGTTTGTAGGACGTGGTGGCATTCCTTTGGTTGTCTGCAGCTTCATTGAACTGCTATAAGGGGACCCAGATGATAGACATGGACGAGGATCTATCAGGGACAATGGAACCATTAAAGTGGAGGTGAGACAAGAGGTGCCCATGTGGACAATCGTGGAAAATGGAAGGTGACCGAAAAAAATGGGTGGTGGAAAACGTAGGTGCTGCGCTGGGACAGGACAATGCTTAAGTTGAACGAGGTGATGATGTGGGGGCAAGGGAAAGACCATGGTAGTGGATGGGATGGGGACCATCTTCTTAGGAGGAGGTGAGTGGTAGAACACCTGGTAGGAGATAATAGGCGGGAGTGATAAGGGGACATGGTACGATGGTGAGTGGAGGACAGGTGTACCATAATGAGACGAGGAGGGAGAGAGGGCGATGTGATGGGAAGAGATGAGAGATAGAGTGGGAGATAGATGTCAGTGGGAGGCGGGAGTGGTAAGAGGTGGTGGTAAGCAGTCTACTCAGAGGGGGTAGGTGGTGGTANGAGGGTGACATGTTAGTGGAGGCCCCACCTTTTAAAACCACCAACTTGGGCCCACCCCCTCTTTAAAGGAATAATGTTAGGGGGGGGTCCGATATGGTTCCTATGTTATAGATTTGGGCTTGCAGATCTCAGCCGACCAAATTTATGCACCACTTAGAGTGACGTGCCTGTGCACACACAACTTAGGATAAGTGGGTTTTTAACCCATTTCTTGCCATTTTTTCTCCAAAGGGGTCCCTTTCTTAGGAAAACACCCACCCCAAATTAATGTGATAACATATTGGACATTCATTGTTATGGTGTCCTTTTGTCCTACATGTGGTACACCAAACGACTTCTCTTTTTTCCTTGTTCTTGTTCCGGTTTAGCTGGAATGTTAAGTTCTTCAGATCCTCCTTCAACTCCTCGATGGTTGGATCTATCTTCTGATATTGGTTCTCTTCCAGTTGTAGGGCTTCCTGCAGAGGCTCTACCTGTGTCTGAAAAATTTCTTGTCGCAGTGGATATTTCAAGTGTGGTCATAGTGAATTGATGAACAAGTGCCTGTGTTGCATATCTATCATGATGTATTTTAGCTTTCCCCTTAGTCGCTTGAATCTCTAGTCAATCTCCCATACATATTCTCCTGGTTTCTGTTTGATCTCTATCATCTCTTTCATGTATTGGTCCTCTGAACTCGTCTTCTAGAACTCATTTATCAACAACTTCTTGATATCTCCAATCGTTTTGGATTTCCCTGGAGGACTATTTGCAACTAAACTCATATACCAATCCAGTGCGTAATCTATTAATGTGATGCTAAATATGTAAGTTTAGTGTCCTCATTTGTAATATGTTTTTCTTCCCAAATCTTTTCACATATAAACAAGTGCTCCTCTGGGTCCTTCGACACTTCAACTTTGAATTCTGGTAACCTGATGGTTGGATCATGTCCCGCCATCTTGAATGTTTAAATAATACCTCCTCCCGGTGTATATACTTGACTATTTCTTCCTGAACCATCTCCCCCAGTTTTTTTTCCTTGTGTAGATGTACTTCCTGTTGTCTTCCTTCTATCGAAATTTGGTTGTCTAAATGGTGGTATTATTCTTGGTGTATTAGTCGCACATGGGTTTGTGGGTTCCACACTGACACATATATGGATAGGAGTGATTCCTTCTACTTCCCCTCTTGGACCTCTTTTCTTCCTCTCATATGTCTCACGCAGGATTTCGTCAATATGCTCCACATCCTAGAGATCCTCTACCTCCTCTTCATCACTTTCCAAGCCTTCCCTCATGACTATGAATCTCTTCTTGGTGTTCACCTTGTATTGGTAGGGTACTCCATTACGCGTCCTTCCAGTTTTCTCCATGATCTACTTGATTTGGTCATCATCTAGAATAATTGGGTCCAAGGCCTCCTCCTTCTTTCCTTTATCCCCTTCTCCTTCCATTTCGCCTTTTCTTTTCAGTGCTTCCCCCCTTCCCCCATGCACACAGGGAAGTTTAGCTGTCTGAATCCATTGTCATTACAACTTTGTTGTATAGAAATATATTAATGGAAGTATATAATGATTTGATATACCTACCTCGAGGTCCCTTCAAGAATTATTGTTCGACTGCGCTATACGAATTTTCTTTATCTACTGTGAACACTATGATAAATCTAGAAACAATGTTCTCTAACTAAAAATATACTGTTCGCACAAACTTATTATCAACTCGTTGTAGCTGCGTGGTCTCTTCAGGATTCCATTCTAGATGTCTAATCCGATTTGTAGGATGGTTGTATTTCAAACTTTAATCCACTCCTGCAATATGTGTGGGAACTCACAGAAAAATACTTCATGCAAGTCGGTAAATACATACTTGTCCGGATATTTGCGCGGTGTTAGCTTTGGGTTTCTGTTATCGTTCTTTGCAAACTATAGCTCCCTTTTATTCAACTAGATTTATATATCCACCTTCATAGGATTCCACAGTATCAACATCCCCTTTTATGTTTTCATTATTTTTCCTTCTTATCGTCTGATCCTGTATTCCTTTGACACGTCTTCCGCAGATCTCATATGTTCAATCCCATTTTCTTTCAATCAGCCGACAACATAACCATTTTTTTGTTTCTTTCCCTTTTATATATCTGCTCTTATTGGTCTTGAGGGATTCTGATTCTGATTCTACTTGACCATTACAGATTGACCCTGGTTCATAACTAAGAAGCTTCCCAACAAAATCCCTTAAAGACTATCGGCCCATCTGGTAACCCAGAAGGAAACGAAGTACACAGAGTGCACTGCGTAGTCTCACCCGAGATAGTTCTATGGGTGGCTGCAATACTCAGGTGTTTGCAACCTAGGATTGTAATATATTTGTGTTTGTATGTCGTAACCTTTAGTCAGTCCATTTAACATCTAGTTATAATATTCATTCTATGCATGCATGCAAAATACCAGATCTACTTAACTACTCATTCATTCAACATTCATCAACTAATCAGACACACAGATACATTCATTCAATCACATAAAATAGTGTTATCGTGGTTCACCCCCTGTTGGGCTATGTCCACAAAGATCTGTCTCTCATGATTTTATTATAGTTCAGAAATATTCACGTCGTGCATGGTTACAATCTTAGTTCTTCTTCCTCCCCACAGGCTCCTCGATCCCTGCTAGGCTGACTAGATCGCATTGGGCTCCTAAACCTGTGATCTAACCCTTGGGATTGAGTCACTCATGCCTTCTCTAGCTCACCATCTCAGTGACTCATACAGTCCTTACAGTTCTCTTCTTCTATGTGTCCCCCATTGTCTGTATGTGTGTCTGTATATCTCTATGTATCTCTCCTTCCATTTCTCTCTCTCTCTCTCTATCTCCCCATATGTATCCTAAGTACCACTTATTTATATATTTGGCCCACCAACCATTATAATGTATTACAAAAACCCTAACCTTAGCGTCGTTATGTCTTCCATGCATGCACACGTGTTGATTTTCCTTCCAACTGTCTCTTTCCTCTAGCATGCTTCTTTTCCAAAAATAGTCGGTCTTCCTGAATTGGTCTACATCCAACAATCCACCTTAGAGTACCTGATTCCAAAATATTGAGTTCCTTTCAAGTATTTTATAACTCTTTTTGTAGAAGACCAATGTCCTTCACAAGGATTTTGCATGAACCTGAAAATAATCCCAACAACAAATGAAATTTCTAGTTTGGTGGTAGTAAGATAGATAAGACTTCCCACAAGTTGTCTATACTTGGTTGCATCCTCAAATTCATCCTCTTCTTTTGATGTGAGTTTCAAATTATGTTCCATTGGAGTAGAAACAAGATTGCACTCAGCATTGCCAAAATTGTTCAACATTTCTCCAATGCAATTCTTCTGGGAGATGAATATGTATTTTGGATTTTGAATCACTTCAATTCCCAAATAGTAGTGAAGATGTCTGAAATCTATCATCATGAAGCCTTTATTCAACTCTTTATTTATGGATGCAATGTCGTTCTCATTGTTCCTTGTTATCAATAGATCATCTACATATACTACAAGATATAAAACAATTTTTCCAACAATATTGACAAACAAAGTTGCATCATCAAGATTTAAATGCTTGAAATTTAATTTCAGAAGATGCTCAGTTAAATTTTCATATCATGCTCACGGTTCTTGTTTCAAGACATATAAGGATTTGATGAGCTTGCATACCTTATGTTCTTGTCCCTTCAAAATAAATCCTTTTGGTTAATACATGAACACATTCTCTTTCAAGTCTCCATTGAAGAAAGTAGTCTTCTTATCCATTTGATGATTTTTTCATCCATTCTGTGTTTCCATGGAAAACAGAGTTCATATGGTATCCCATTTTATTGTGTGTGGGGGGGAGTTTCCTCATAATCAAGACCTTCTTTCTGTGAAAATAATTTTTCCACGAGCCTTACTTTGTGTTAGGGACCTAACCTCCCTAACCCCTCACATAGATAGAATAATATATTTTCCATGTAATAAAGGTCGACATTAGTCAATAAGTCCTATTTAATAAAAATGAACAAGTCAATGTAAGAAGACCTAATAGAAGCTTCCACTTCTAGAAAGATATTCCTCTAGAATTTTCTTTAGAAGATAGAATTAGCATAAATAAGAGTAGGAGGCATGAGAAAGATTTGTCTTGAAAATTATTGTAATAGAGCTCTGCTCTGTTGCATGTTGTCCCCTTGAAGAGGCAAGTGAACATTGATTTTTTTGAATAAAGGTAGTATTTCTAGTATTGATCATATCCATATTTTGTTGTTCCATTGATATCTATTGATTATTCATGTTTCTACATATTATATTACATCTGGTACCTTACAAGTGGTATTAGAGCACTTTACTTGGCAGGAATTGTGAGTAAAACATTTTTTCCAAGGTAGAGATGTGTATTGTCGGTGTCTTTAAAGAAAAGAGATATGTCGTTCAATAAGTAAAAATATGGTGTGGGAAGAATACACACAGGAAATATAGACGATTTCACGGGGTTGCTTAGAAACCAAATCTTTTCCCTTGTTCAAAACCTCTATAACCCATGTTGGTACCCCGCGAGTAGTACTGCATCAAACATAATATGTACATAGAAATCACTCCCATGTACTGGTAAGTATATCATGAGTCCCCTAGGTCTCTTGAAACCATCCCTAGATAAGTGGATTGACCGCCTAATTACTATAGTGCCACCGAGAACAAGACTTGGGAAGACACTCTCTAGTACCTAGGTAATCGATTAATACGACTAAGGGTACGATTGAGCCTCCTTAGTTGGTGCCCTAAGATATTGATTTGAGTACTATTGTTTGACCCTGCATGTATATCATAGAGCTATAGCACAGGGAAAACCCTTGTCCATAAGCACCCTATAAACCCTAACCAGGGGGAACACACCAAGAAAGGAACAAAAAAGACATTTTGGCCACACAACCTTACCTCCCACATTCTGGTTACAAATTTACTACACATTTTTTCCTATTAGGAATTTGGGCATTTTGACACCACAATATTATTCAAATCGGATTATAACTCTGCAGGAGTAAAAACAAAGTCTAGGTCCTACCTACACCATTATTTAAGACCTGCCCCATTGGATTCTTCTCTTTGCCCTGATTGCAATGGTACCTATCATTTTCAAGAATTTTTTTCTTGTGTACCCAACCCCTTCCTAACACCCTTATTTGAAACTTATCCCATTGGATTCCTCTCTTCACCCTGATTGCAATGGTACCTATTATTTTCAATAATTTTTTCCCATGGACCTGACACCCTTATTTGACACTTATCCCATTGGTTTCCTCTCATATCCCTGATTATAGAGGTATATATCACTTATCTTCATATTTTTCCTCAGACCCACCCCTCATCTTCTAATTTCCCCCACTTTCCAAGACAAAACCAATTATAAATTGAATAATGACATTATTTCCATTCATGCAAAAATGTACTACATCCAGGAATGACTCTCTAGGCGAATAGAAGAACTCCACTCCGCTTTCCAAAAATTCCTATCCAAGGTTCCTTTCCTCCTTTGTCCCAAAACCCCAATTCAAAGGTGCTTACTCTTCCAATCCTTTGAAATTTCATTCCAATCATGACCCCCGTCTTCCTAGGGTTGAGGTGAACAAATTCGATGGCTCAAATCCCACAAGTTGGGTCACTTAAATGGAACACTATTTTTCCCTACATGGAATTATTGATGACTTGACCAAGATTCATTGTGAAGTTCTCTATTTGGATCTGAAACAATGGAAATGGTGGAAATGNGTAGAAGTGCACGCCAAGGTTATGTTCCTTGGACACAATTTGTTGTTGATTTGTGTGAACTATTTAACACAAACACCCATCATTTAGGTTGTTTGACTAAGTTGAAATGATCTGGAATAATGAAATAGTTTATCGATGCCTTCAAACACTTGGATTTCCGAACGGAGGGTATGACTGATGCCTTCTTTTGGGAATTCTTTATTAGTGTCCTCAAGGATGTAATATGAGACCAGATCCTCATGGCTCGCCCCCAAAATTGGTTGGAATAAAATAAACATTCCAAGGAGGCTCAACACATCATCTTTTCCTAGAACAAAAAACCCACTTTGATTCCCCACCCTCGACCCCCCAATCCTAACCCTCCATCCACTCCTCTCAAGGTACAAAAATTAACATGGGCAAAAATGGCTAAACGAAACTCAAGGATATTTTTTATAATTGTGATGATAAATACTTTCTTCGGCACAAGTGTAAAGAACAAAATATTTTTATGGTCATTTCAGAGGATTTTTCTAATGAATATGTTAAGGTTTCACCTTAGGCGACACTACCCCAAGTAGACGATCTTACGTCACCCTCTGGTCCTCCTAAATTTGAACCAATGATTTCGTTGAATGCTCTCACTGGATTTTTTTCTCCCCAAACCCTCAAATCAATTGGTTATATTAAGCATAAGAAAGTTATCATCTTAGTTTATAGTAGCGGCACTCATAATTTCACTCACCGTCTCGCCCAAGAAATCAATTGTTATATTAGTGTTTTCAACAATTTTCAAATCATGATTGAAAATGATGGTTCCATGAAATGTGGGGGGCGTTGTTAAAATGTGTGCCTACAAATTGGTTAGTGTAACTTGAAATCTCACATGTTTTCTATTGACATGGGTGGTTGTGACATTGTGCTTGGTGCTAAATGGCTACATACTCTAGGCCCCATAACCATGGATTTTAAGGATTTGACTATGAAATTCCAATAGGAAGGCCAATAGTATAAATTCCAAGGCATTACAATAGACTCTATGGAGATCATCATTTCCCACCGCATAGAAAAGTTTCTCAAAAAAGTTCATTATGGAATCATTTCCCAACTCCATTCCATTCATGCAGTTGAGACTCCCTCTATGCACTTCGACCTTCAATCTATCATTTCCCAACATCACATTATTTTCCAAACTCCCAAGGCCTTCCCCCATCATGCAATGACCATGACCAATCCATTCCTTTAATTCTTTGCAATATTCCTCCCAATGTGCACCCTTATCACCATCCCTTTGCTCAAAAGAATGAAATTGAGAAGATTGTCCAAGAATTTCTAGTAACAGGTGTTATTTGTCTTAGTACGATCCCTTATTCTTACCCTATTTTCATGGTCCTCAAGAAGGAAGGAACTTGGCACATGTGTCCTAATTTTTGTTCCCTCAACAAACTTACCATCAAGGAAAAATCTCCCATTCCTATCATAGATGTCCTTGTGGATGAACTCTGTGGGGATCGATAGTTTACCAAACTTGACCTCCATTTTGGTTACCACCAGATACATATGAAAGAGGAACAAATTCCCAATACTTCATTTTGAACTCATGAGGGCCACTATAAGTTCTTGGTCATGATCTTTGGTCTCTATAATTCCCCCTCCACTTTTCAAAGTCTCATGAATAATGTCTTTCATCCTTTCCTTTGTCACTTTGTGTTAGTCTTCTGTGATGATATTCTCATATATAGTAAAACTTGGCAAGATCATCTCACCCATGTGGATCAAGTTCTCCATATCCTCTCCAAGCACAAACATTTCCTCAAACAGTCTAAATTTTCTTTTGGCATCTTTGAAGTTGAGTGCCTAGGTCATATTTTTGGCAAGGATGGTGTACGGGTAGATCCTAAGAAAATTGAAGATATGCGGAATTGGCCTCTCCCTAAAAATATTAAAAGTTTGCATCGTTTATTGGGTTTAACAAGGTATTACTGCAAGTTTGTTCAAAATTATGGAAAAATCATGGCTCCTCTAATAACTCTCCTTAAAAAGAATGATTCCAGTTGGACTCCAGCCGTTGACCAATCCTTCCAAGCCTTGAAAAAAGTTATCTGTACTACTCTTGTACTGGCCCTATCTGAATTCACCAAGAACTTTGATTTGGAATATGATGCATTAAGGAGAAGAATTGGGGTAGTCCTTATGTAGTATGGATGACCTTTGGATTTCACCAACAAACCACTGTTGGAGAGAAATTTGGGACAATCAATCTATGAAAAGGAAATGTTGGCTATTTTAAATTTAGTGTATCTCTGGCACCCTTATCTATTGGGATGATGCTTCCAAATTAAAACAGATCATCAAAGCCTCAAGTACTTCCTAGAACAATAGATTTCATCCCGGAGCAACAAAAATTGGTGACCAAGTTGTTTGGATATGATTATGAGATGATTTATAAGAAGGGAAAATAAAATGTGGTGGTTAATGCTCTTTCGAGGAAATATGAAGTAGAAGGGTCCCTCTTTTCCCTCTCATTCCTTATCGTTGACTAGCTTTAGGCTGTTCATCGAGAATGGTTGCAAGACCTGCAAATTTTCATCCTAATCCAACAACCACAACAAGATCCCCAAGCTGCTTCAGGGTACTCTTGGAACAATGTTGAGTTTCACTATAAATTTCTCCTATATTTTGTAACATCCCGCTCTTGCGAGCACATGTTATTGACTTATTATTTGAGGACACTTGCGTGCAAGTGATCCAATTTTAGTATATGTTTTCGGTTTCGCTTATGGATTCTTATGATGATGTTAATGGATTATGATGTTATGTTATTGTATATCTATATATTGACAAATGATATTGATGATTTTCCCCTGAATGTCCACGACACTTGACAGAATGAGGATGTCGATGTCATCAATGGACCTCCTTGGATTCTGGATCGAGTCAGGGAGTGTATTGTATTGGTTTGAGTATTTCCTTTATGCATATGTGACATATGATCGGGTATATTATGATGTTGTTTATAGATCATTGACAATGTTTTGTTGATGGATGCAGGATGATGATTGCTTGCGAATATGACTCACATAATGAGTAAAGGTTCCATGCACAACAACCAGAGATTGAGGGAGAGGTGTGGCAACGCCTCTGTCACAGCCTACTAGCACTCTCATTGTGGCTCGAATTGTAGGTTAACGATTACCTAGTTTGAGAGATCCATGATCTCATGAGGGAAGACTGAGACAATTTCTCATGGATATTCTAAGGGTCACGCAATAAGGTAGGGTCCTTATTCCTTAGAATCCCTTAGTCTCTCACAAGGTCACTTGAATGGAGTACTGACTCCAGGGGTTGGAAAACTACCAAAAATAGTCAAAGGCGAGTGGCACCCTTGGAGTTCAGAGTGCATCTTGAAGGGCACATCACGTAATTAAAATTTGAATCAAAGGCGAGTGTCACCCTTGGAGCATGGAGTGCATATTGAAGTGCACATCATGCTACTTAAAAAGGTGAGTCAATGAATCTAGGTGGCCTAGAAAACTTTGAGAGAATTTTAAACCTTGTAAAATCTTGAGCACCTACCGAATTAATTAATTAACTAAAGAATGAATTTCTTAAGCATAATCCCTAAGGTTCTAAGCTCATGCAAATAAAAATGTAACTAAGCCTAAGTATAAGATTAGTGAGAAGACTAAAAACTAATTTTATAAATTAAATAATGGTGGGTGAAGTAAATCAATTTAAGAAATCAATAAAAAAATAAAACAAATCTAAAGAGTGATTTAATACACATTGTGCAAGTAAATACCAAAATTACAAATTAAAATAAGAAAGGAATAAATCATACAGGAATGTGTAAGCATACAAAGGTATCTAGAGTCTAGTCTAACTAGAGAACATTCCTATTTTAACTCAACTCTATTTTAGAAATGCGTCATTCATAAATGGGAAATAAAGGGAATAAAGGGACAACTAGGAGTGATTTTAGGAGCACTTTTAGGATGGGTGAGGGAAATTAACATTTAATTCAATTAAATTGTGGATTTATTGGTGCAACTAAGGGAACGGGTGACAAGTGTATGGGCGGAATAATTCCTAATTAATTCTTAAAAAATGAATTAAATGTGAAAATGGCAAGTGGTCACTAAGGAAATTCTATAAAACAAATTACTGAGAGGAGGAATGGATCACACTGGTTATGAGTAAGGTTATGATGTAGAAATTCTGACTGGTTTTACTTGTGGGAGTTGGGATACCCATCTTGAGAGAGAGAGTGGTGGCTCTATCTTATGAGGCAAGTTGGGAGCTAGAGGGTTCTAGTTGTGTTTGTTCATGGCCCCTTTGCAGCTCGGGGGGTTAAGGTGGAAGAAGAGTACCCCTAACATTGGATGGGAGGTATCGGTGAAGTATTCACGGTTAGAAAGAGGGGAGCTGGATGGAGCACAAGCGCGGGAGAATGATGCAACCCCCCTTCTCCCCTAGGGGTTGCGCGACCTCCCGATCTAGGATCGTTCAAAATGCTAAGTCGAATTGACTCTTAGGGCCCCTACTGGAACCCAAAACTAGTTTACACAGGCCCCTTTTTTCTCCTTAGGTGCAGGTCATTTATAATCCACGGGCCCTTTCCTTGGCCTTCTTGGAAATTTTAACCTAGTGGGTGCTATCTCCTTCTTCTAGGCCCCCTTCCTCATATGACCTTAGGATGCGACCCGAGGCTTAACCCAAAAGGCGCTTAGGACTTCGACGTTTGGGAGCTCTGAACGTTCCACCACCTTTTTCCTTCTGAAGGCTCCGTACCCAAAGTGAAAGATCAAGCACCACATGCTCCTCCAAATTGGCGGTTGGGATGCGTCATCTGTCTCCACTGCGGATGACTTCCAGTCAACGCTGCACTGATATATTTCTCTCGGAGTGTCATTTCTCCAGCATGGATCTCCATGCTCCACGTGTCCCTTCATTCACCCATGGATCCTGTGTATTTCGACCTTCAAGAGTCTTGGCCTTGGGGACTTTACTCTTCAATTTCTCCTGAACTGTCCTATCATCGAAGTGAGGATCTGACACCACGTGTCCACACAATCTGACGGTTGGGATTAACTTCCTCTGATCTGATGACAAGTGTCCTCCTAAGATCGATAACCACGATCCTCTTCATCTCCCAGCTCTTTGGGAGTTCTCCGCCCAGTCTTACCTTGTCCTTCCAGAGTGTTATTCCTATGAATCTTCAGATCCACTTCCACATGTCCCCTAACGATCAGTGGCCATGATCTACTTCAGAATTCAAGCTTCGACTGTTTTAGCTTCTGCTCCACGTAAATATCTTGTAGCTCATTCTTGCAAATTCTCTAATCTTTCGCCACCTATCTCTCCTTGAAAATGGGCGGTTCCGACTGGCTTCGTTACTTCACGAGTCCACCCTCCTGTGCACTTTAAAAAGAGGTTAATTCTCATTCTCTTACCTATGGATCCAACGACTGTTGGTTCTTCGTGCCCAGATCTGATGACTAGGATCATTATCCTGCTCTGCACGCTCATTTGGGGTGTCTGGACGTAGAATTCAACGGTCTATATCTCCTCATGCAACTGATCTGACGGTTGTTACAGATCCTCCTCCTGAGCTTTGGATTTCTCCCAGAATTGGGAAAATTTGTAAGAGTCAAAGGTTGTGGCCTTCGAATATTCCCCTGTGAACCCGACTGTTGTGTCTCGACTTGTGCTCTCCCTCCTAATATTTTGTAAAGTTGGAATACTTTACCGCTGATACGCTCCTCGAGATTTTCTATCTTAAATACGTAGACCTCTTCAACATTGATATAAGTGTTGGCCCAGTGCATGGCTTGCATGGGTCTTCCTCCTAAGCTTCAACTTGGAACAAGTTCACCTACGCACACTCTTTGTGTTGTCTACACAAACTTGAACCTGTAAAGGTCCCTGTAATCTGCGTGCTTTGTAGAGTCTCTATGCACACTTGCACTATCTCTTCTAAGCTTTGAACTTACTCAATATCCTAAGGGTCTCGGCCCTTTTTCTTCCTTCAAAGGATTTTTGGTGCCCTCCTAGCACACTCTGCGCTCTTTTCCTCCAGGGTCTCTACCAACACTTCAGCATGATGTTGGCCTTGTGCATTTCTTGCACAACTTCACTCCTTGAGTCCTGAATTTTGATAAATCGCTCGCGCACTCCTTGAGCTTCTTGTGCATACTTTCCCTCAAATATCCCCTGAGTCTTAACCTTATGGTGTGCCCTCCTGGCAACCTAATGTTCTTCCTCTTGAGCATTTTAACTTGGTATAATTTCACACCTTTGAGCACTCTGTGTGCTCGATTGAGCCTTCAAGCGACTTCAGACTTTCAACACTTTGTTTAAGTGTTGGATTGGTGCAATCCTTGCACAAGTCTTCCTCCTGCTTCCTTATCTCTTTTAGGTTCAGTAATGAATTCCTTGCATCCACTCAATTCACACTTGCAGATATCTTCCCTAGAGTGTTCAACAACTCTGGTTTTCCTCAATTTCCTCCAACACTTCAGAACGTGTTGGTTTTGTGCACTCTTTGCACCTGCTCGAAGTACTCCTTGTTGAGCCTTTCCTTCAGAGTGTTCAACAACTCTAAAGTATCTCTCCTATCTATTTACCAAAGTGTTCATTAACTCTGGGGTGTCTTCTCCTGGACACTTCTCTTCTCTCTGAACTCAAAACATAGTTCACTTGTGCCCACTTGCGCCTGCTCAATGCCCACCTTGCAGATCTCTACAGAGTTTTCTAAAAACTTTGTCTTATGTTCCTTCTCTACACAGTTCTTCCTCCAAGGTATTCAGTAATCTTGAGGCTCCTCTTGAGTTTTTATTTCCCTGGTGTGCCCTCCTAACACGTTATTCTCTTACTCCAAATAGTTCATATGCGCACTCCTTGCTCTAGCTACAGAGTTTCCAATACCATTTTGTGCACCCCTTGCACAACCTAAAGAACCTAGAACAACTCAACCACTCTAAAAACGATAGTGAATTATGTCTATCTCTGCAGATGGAAACCTATCATACATCCACATCATACATTCATATAAACACAAATGACATTCATAAACATACATTCACCACATAGGAATTCATGAACAATGAAATTTGTTCTTTTGTATTAATATCATAATGCTAATTACAATGTGTGGGCTCAGATTGCAATTGATTCTCGGCTCTCTCCTTGGATTACAATGATTTTCTTTCTCCTTTCAACAACTCTCGGATCCTTTCAACCACTCTCAGCAGCCTCTACTGGGAATTTGTTACAATTCTTTATAAATGAGGGGCTCGACAAGATTTCCCTCCAAGCTACCTTAGTGACATCCTATCACAATTAAAATTCCTATCTATTGAGGCTTATTACATTGAATGAACATTAACAATTCATATCTGAGGCAATGCTCAAGATATGTACAAATCAAGCCTAATAAAGGAGAGTTCATCTACTGTCTGTACAAAGGCATCAATTTGGCCCTTCCATCCTTACAACATTTAATTTCTTTTAAATACATTTTAAAATTTAAATTCGAGGGAAAAATGAGAGAGATGGTGCCTCTCCCATCCTTGAATGCACGTGGATGTGATAAATAGTTGGCGTGTTGTTGAGGTGGAGTGATGCTCCTGCATCATAATCCACTGCTAGAAAAATCATGAGCTCCTGCTCATGATCTCCTCTACTCTATTGTTGAAATCCCCCTGGATGCCAAACTCTCCTTTGGAGTTTTCCTCCTGTTCCTCTTCTTTGTTGTTGTTGTTTTTGCTTCCCTACTATTGCTGGAGGTTCTCCTTTGTTTGTCCTCTCCTTGCTGGAAGTCTCCTTTGATGATATCAACATCAACTATCTTATCTTCTGTATCACCTCTTCCAACTGCTCTATTGGTTGGCTCCTTTTATGCAGCCTTCTCTGCTACACCTCCTCATGCTGATCAAAGGGAAGATCAACCTGATCCCCCACATTCTCTTCATCTTCTGTGGCACTGGCTTTCCACTCTGCTGCAAATTCCAATTCTTCAGTCTCATCACTAAATTTTTGTTCAGGTACCTACTTTGAAATATTGGTTTCTGTCTCCTCTTGTGTTGGTTCAACTCTATCTTCCTCTAGATGCTCCTCATGTTGGCATTTTGTTCCCTCCAGCATGGCTATCTCCTAGAATCCATCTTCTGGTTTTGTATTGTCCAACCAATACTCCAACAACTTCAACTTCACCTCCCACTGAGTCAGAATATTAACTAAATTATCTTCTTCTATTGGTGGTGCAAACTTCAGTATCTTCAACTTTTCCTCCTCTATGACAGTCACAGTTGGTTTTCCTTCCCCTTCTACTACACCTGAAATTTATGCACTATCCTCTACTGGGATAATTGGAAGGAATATTGGAATTCCCCCAATGATCAGAACACACCTCTGATCCTCCTCCATCAACACTCCTCACTGATTTGAACTCTCAGCTGAGTTTCTCCCTTCTCCCTTGCCCACCTGGAAATTTGGGATTTCATTTCTTCCCTTCTAGCAGTCTATGAGATCAACTGATCTCATCTCATTGCCCACCTGGAAACTTGAACTTTCATCTCTTCCCTCCTAGAATTTCATGAGATCCTCCATTGATCTCGGCTCATTTCCCATCTAGAAATATGAAACTTCATCACCACCCCATATGGAAGCTCATGAGATCAACCGATCTCTTCTCATACTCATCATTGAGGCTCTTCCCAAATTCTGGCTCACAAATGTGAACCACTTTCCCTGTGGCACTGAGGGTTTCAGTTTCCCTCATCCACCTCCTCAACACTTGTTGCTACCTTCTGGCCATCAACTTTTGGACATGCCATTTTACTTTCTTATTCATTGACCATTCGTACCTCCAACATACATGTGCTTCCTATTACATATTAAATGCTAGCCTCCCCATTTCTGCTCTTATCTCACTGAGCTCCTTGTCAATTTATGCCCTACTTTTCCACTGGTGGTCTTTTCCTTGACCACGTCTATGGCCTTCAATATCCATCCTCTTTCTTCACTTTCAGCCCACATGGTTGTTTTCTTTCCACTCTGCAACTGAGAGTGTCTCCATCTTCTCCTACAACCCACCTAGTTGTTTGCTTGACTATTGCGAACTTGCAACAATCCTTCACACAGAGAATAAACACTCTATCTCCTCCTTCACCTATTGTCTATAGGAAAAATTTAAACCTTTGATACTACTTGATGTTGTCAGAATAATTCCTATTTCCTTTACCTTATACCTGAAAATAAAATCATGCTCTGATACCACTTGATGTAGCCCCCCTTCTCCCCTAGGGGTTGCATGACCTCCTGGTCTAGGATCGTTCAAAATACTGAGCTGAATTGACTCCTTGGGCCCCTACTGGAACCCAAAACTACTTTACACAGGCCCCCTTTTTCTCCTTATGCACAGGTTGTATATAACCCATAGGCCCTTTCCTTGGCGCTCTTGGCAATTTTAACCTGGTGGATGCTAGCTCCTTCTACTAGGCCCCCTTCCTCATATGACCTCAGGTTGCAAGCTGGGGTTTAACCTAAAAGGTGCTTCAGACTTCAGTGTTCGGGAGCTCTGAACATTCCACCACCTTTTCCCTCTCAAAGTGTTATGTACCAGAAGTGATAGATCAAGCACCACATGCTCCTCCTGATCGACGGTTGGAATGTGTACTATGTTTCCATTGCAGATGACTTCCAGTCAACTCTCTGATGCTCTATTTCTCCTCGAGTTTCATTTCTCTAGCATGGATCTCCACACTCCATGTGTCCCTCCATTCATCCACGACTCCTGTGGATTTCAGCCTTCGGAAGTCTTGGCCTTGGGGAATTTACTCTTCAATTTCTCCCAAACTGTCCTATCACCAAAGTGATGGATATGACACCATGTGTCCACACAATTTGATGACTGGGATTAACTTCTCCCTATTTGATGAAAAATGTCCTCCTAATATCGACGACCACGATCTTCTTCATCTCCCAGCTCTTTGGGAGTTCTCCGCCCAGACTTACCTTGTCCTTCCAGAGTGTTATTCCTTCAGATCTTTGGATCTGCTGCCACTCATCCCTTGGTGATCAATGGCTAGAATCTACTTCTGAATTTGAGCTTCAATTTTTTTATCTTCTTCTCCACGTAGATCTATCGGAGCTCGGTCTCGTGAACTCTCTAATATTTCACCACCTATCCCTCCTTGAAAATGGATGGTTCCAACTGGCTTCGAAACTTCATGAGTCCTCTCTCCCGTGAACTTTAAAAAGAGATTAATTCTTGTGCTCTTACCTTTGGATCCAACGGTTGTTGGTTCTTCGCACACAGATCCGACAACTAGGATCTGTCTTCTCCTCTGCACACTCATTTGGGGTGTCTGGACGTAGAATTCAATGGTCTAGATCTACTCATGCAGATGATATAATGACTGATGTATCTCCTCCTCCTAAGATTTGGATTTCTCCTAGAATTGGGAAAATTTGTAAGTGTCAAAGGCTGTGGCCTTCAAATCTTCCCCTGCAAACCCGACTGTTGGGTCTCGACTTGTGCTCTCCCTCCTAAGATTTTGCAAATTTGGAATACTTTACCTCTAGTATGCTCCTCGTGATTTTCTGTCTGAAATTCTCAGACCTCTTCAACACTGATATAAGTGTTGGCCCAATGCACACCTTTCACGGGTCTTCCTCCTAAGCTTGAACTTGGAACAAGTTCACCTACACACACTCTTTGCGCTGTCTACACAAACTTGAACCTGTCAAGGTCCTTGTCCTCTGTGCACTTTGCAGGGTCTCTGTGCGCACTTGCACTATCTCTTCTGAGCTTTAAACTTACTCAGTCTCTTAAGGTTCTCGACCCTTCAACTTCCTTCAAAGGATTTCTAGTGCCCTCCTGGCACACTCTATGCTCTTTTCCTCTAGAGCCTCTACCAACACTTCAACAGGATATCGGCCTTATGCATTTCTTGCACAACTTCACTACTTGAGTCTTGAATTCTGAGAACTCACTCGTGTACTCCTTGTTCTTATTGTGCAGACTTGCACTCGACTCTCCCATGAGTATTAACCTTATGGTGTGCCCTAATGGAAACCTAATGATCTTTCTCTTGAGCTTTTGAACTTGGAATAAGCTCACACCTCTGCACACTCTGTGTGCTCAACTGAGCCTTCACACGGCTTCATAATTTCAACACTTTGTCTAAGTGTTGGTCTGGTGCAATCCTTGCATAGGTGTTCATCCTGCTTCCTGGTATCTTTCAAGTTCAATAACACATTCCTTCTTTCCACTCAACACACACTTGCAGAGCTCTTCCCCAGAGTGTTCAACAACTTTGGTTTTCCTCAATTTCCTCCAACACTTCAGCACATGTTGGTTCTGTGCACTCTTTGCACCTGCTCGAAGCACTCCTTGTTGATCCCTTCCTTTAGAGTGTTCAACAACTCTAAAGTATCTCTCATGTCCATTTAACAGAGTGTTCAGTAACTCTGGGGTGTCTTCTCCTGGACACTTCTCTTCTCTCTGAACTCGAAACATAGTTCACTTGTGCGCACTTGCACCTGCTTAATGCCCACCTGGCAGAGCTCTACAAAGTTTTCTAGAAAATATGTCTTTTGTGCCTTCTTTGCATATTTCCTCTTCCAAGGTATTCAGTAACCTTGAGGCTCCTCTTGAGTTGTGATTTCCCTGGTGTGCCCTCCTGGAACGTTCTTCTCTGACTGGAAAGAGTTCAGATGCACACTCCTTGCGCTGGCTACAGAGTTTCCAATACCCTGTTGTGCACCTATTGCACATCCTAAAGAACCCAGAAAAACTCAACCACTCTCAAACAGATAGTGAATTATGTCTATCCCTACATATGGAAACCTATCATACATCTACAACATACATTCATATAAACACAAATGACATTCATAAACAAACATTCATCACACATGAATTCATGAACAGTGAAATATGTTCTTTTGTATTAATACCGGAATGTTAATTACAATGTGTGGGCTCAGACTACAACTGAGTCTCATCTCTATCCTTGGCTTACAATGATTTTCTTTCTCCTTTTGACAAATCTCGGCTCCTTTCAACCACTCTCGGCAGCCTCTATCGGGCATTTGTTACAATGCTTTATACATGAGGGGCTCGATGATCTTTCCCTCCAAGCTACCTTAGTGACATCCGATCACAATTAAAACACATATCTACTAAGGCTTATTACATTTAATGAACATTAACAATTCATATATGAGGCGATGCTCGAGATTTCTACAACTCAAGCCTAATAAAGGTGACTTCATCTACTGCATGTACAAAGGCATCAACTCCACTCTTCCATCCTTACAACATTTAATTTCTTTTAATTAAATTTTAAAATTTAAATTCGAGGGAAAAATGAGAGGGTTGGTGCCTCTCCCCTCCTTGAATGCGCGTGGATGTACTAAATAGTTGGTGTGCTGCTGAGGTGGAGTTATGCTCCATCAGAGAACCTTTTCAAATTGTCATCTTTGGTTACGATACTTCTGTTGAGATTATAAAATTTTGTTAAGCTTTTTAATGTGTACTGTATTTCTTTTAAAATAAGTATGGATCCTTAAAACCTTTCTCAATGTTCATCATTAAGTATAATGATAATTACAATGCTTATTCTATTGAAGCTTGAGGATTTCTCCCAACGTTTGCTTTTTCTTTCGCCTAGCAATATGATTCCCATGTCATTTATTTTCCCTTTTATGTCTCTGTGATTTTTTCCTTTAAAAGTACCTAGTTTGTTGGGGGGAATCCTCGTTTCATTTACCTTGCAAACCCTGTTATTTTTAAAGCATTCGCCTAGCATGATATCCACTCAACTTCCTGGCGTTTTTCTCTTGACATCCTCAACAAATTTCTGATGTGAATATCCTCTTCAATTTCACTTTCCCTCGTCATTTTTGAAGTGATATCATGTCTTTGCATTTGCCCAAGAAAATTCACATAGTTATTCCTTCTTAAATTTTCTGGGGTTGGTCAAAACTAGATTGTGTTTTATCATTCTTTCTCTACATTTTCTTGGGGGGAATTTACAACTCTATGCCCCATTCATTTTCTCATCGAATTACACCAAACCCTACATTTTGTATGCTTTCTCCCAGCAATGTAACCTGTGCATTTCCACTTTTCCATTTGGGTGAGTATCCTCTGTGTTTTCTTGCCAACGATTTTATACTTATTTTTACTCTTCGTTTTTTGGGAAAAGTCAGAGCTTTGAACCTCCCTTCTTCACAATGATTTTATACTTACATTTACTCTACGTTTTTGGGGAAGAGTCAGAGCTCTGAACCTCCCTTCTTGACAATGATTTTATACATATGTTTACTATGTGTTTTGGAGAAGAGTCGGAGCTCTGAACCTCCCTTATTGACAACAATTTTATTCTTATGTTTACTCTTCATTTTGGGGGAAGATCTGGAGCTCTGAACCTCCCTTCTTGACAATGATTTTTAACTTTGTATTCTCAGGGAATTGCCTTCCTTACTCAGTGAATTCTTCCTGGATTCCCTCAGCGATTTTAACTTTATATTTCTCAAAAAATTGTCTTCCTTACCCAATGAATTCGTGTTGGATTCCCTCAACGATTTTAACTTTATATTCTCAGTGAATTTCCTTCCTTATCCAATGCATTCATCCTGGATTCCCTCATCGATTTTAACTTTATATTTCTCAGTGAATTGTCTTCCTTACCAAGTGAATGCATCATGGATTCCCTCAATGATTTTTAACTTTATATTCTCAATGAATTTTCTTCCTTACCCAACGAATTCATCCTAGATTCCCTCAACAATTTTAAGTTTATGGTTCTCAGGAAATTGCCTTCTTATTACCCCAATGCTATATTGGGTGATCTCTTATGCATAGAGAGATTTATGGAATAACTCCTCCCAAGTGTAATTGGATTAAGAGGAAAATTTTGACCTACCTTTACCTTTCTTAAAGTTTTTGGATGTCATCTTCTTGTTTGGACTAAATGTAAAAGTACCTTCCTAAGGAGGTTATATATATTCTTTAGTTATCATTTAATGGTGACGAATTAAAAATAATTAAGTGAGCCTTTCTTTTTATAATTATTAGATACAATACATACAGACATAAGCGCAACCTATAGTTATGGCTCTTGATTTTTAGATTTAGAGGTTCTTGAGATTAGTTGGTAATAGTGGTAGAATTTCTTTATTTGTAGAATAATGGAAAAAGAAAATTGCAGTGCTAGTGATAAAAGATTTAGTTTGGGTTGTTAAGTTACCCTTCTTATAGGAGAATTGATCGTGGGTTATACTTTTACTTGTGATGATTTTGGATCATGTTGAAGTGTATTGATATACCTAATTTAG
Source organism: Picea mariana (assembly GCA_032191745.1). Lineage (NCBI taxonomy): Eukaryota > Viridiplantae > Streptophyta > Pinopsida > Pinales > Pinaceae > Picea > Picea mariana. Next base: position 289,192 of record JASDQU010103121.1, read on the forward strand.
TATTTCAACCAGGATGGAAATACCGATTTTAGATCATACCATATTGAATTGTCGATTCTTGAGCAAGAGTTTATTGCTAATTTATTGATGTTGAATTCTAAAGTAATTAGATTCTTACGCCATTTAAATATTGATGAGGTATTATTACTTTAGTAACTATATTTCTTGTGCACCATGAATATTAATGAATGTTGTACGATTTATTATATGCTTAGTTTTCTTTGCACCATGGAACAATGTGGATGTGTAAGTGATTAGGTACTTAGATCTCTTCGCGCACCTGATCATGTTGATGTATGATTTTTGGAATTTAGTTTATTCTTGGGTTTTGAATGTTTAAATGTTAATGAATACATGATGGAGCGAATTAATTCCCTTACACCTTGGATTATGCTGATGATTAAGTAATTATATTGCCTTATGCCATGGACTGATGATGATGCATGGATTATTACGCTTTTAGATTACTCATGCACATTGTAATAAGGTTGATGTATGATTCCTAAGTAAATGGATTAATTGCACACAATGAATGATATTGATTTATGTTTAGTCCGGTAATTAGACCATGCGCGTACCTTGAAAATAATGTTGATTATTGTTGAATTAAATGATTGATTAATCATGTGCCTTGAAGTAAAGTAGATGTCTGCTTTTGCACCTTGAGAATAAAATAAATTTAATTACTTTGTGCCTTAATGACGTACTTTCAGAGGATTTTTGTACATTTTTGTGGGGGATTTGGTTGGGTTGATGAGGTACTTTCAGAGGATGTCAGAGGCCTTGATTAATCATCTAGATAGAGATGAGGTCAGGGTGTCTTTACCCCCTGCGAGTCCACAACGCACGCCCCTGTCGGTATTAGCAACATTCACAGAGAACTCGAGAAGGTTAAGTTTCTTGAGTTCATGGGTGCCATTGACGACACAGCCACTGAGGCATGGTTGGATAACATGGTGATGTGCTTCACACTTCAGAACTACAGCTCCAACATGAAATTTCGCATGGCGATATTTCAGCTTAAGGGGAGCACTCTTTTATGGTGGAAGACACTCCTACCACAACTGAACATGGTCATCGAAGACGTGTCATGGTAACTATTCAAGGAAAAATTCCAGGAGAGGTATTTGTCAAAGAAATTCATTGAGAATGAACTTAATGAGTTCAATGCCTTGTGACAGGGTGGTCATACAGTGCCCGATTATGAGGCCCGATTCATGGAGATTCTTAGGTATGCTCCACATCTAAACACCGAGAAGCTCAAGGTCAATAAGTTTTTGTTCGGTCTTAATGTTAGCATTCGTGAAAAAGTGAGGATCCTAATGTCTCAGACGTTGGACGATGCAATCTAGAAGTCCCTCATAGCTGAGGAAGAGCTGAACAACGGGGGTCAGGGCAGGACTCATGCGAGAGAAATGGGATAGGTGGCATCTGGTGCGCATTAGCATCAGACATCAGCTAGGCATTTATAAGGGTATCGAGGTACTCCGAGAGGATCCATGTTCACAACACCACAGTGATTGGCTCCTCAGAAGCAGACCCCCTACAAAGGACCATAGCACTAGCAGTAGCATCTTCGCAAAAACATTTTAGGCATGTTCATCAAAACAGACCAGGGTTTCAGGTTGGCAGGCCAACAGATTCTACTTCGAGGACCCGGAGTACTGGACCGAAGACCAGATGTTGGACATGTGGAGAGCCACATTACTAGCACAACTGTCCAGTTGAGAGGGCCAAAGCAATTGGGTTGGTTGCACACACTACAGTTGGATATTTGGGCAAGGCCCATAGGATTCATGCAGCGGTGAATAACCACGAGGATGAGCACCAGTCTAATGTGCTCAAGATGTCAGGTACCATCACTGACTAGACCTTTAGTATTTTGATAGATAACGGTGCTACAGAGAGCTTTATTTCTGATGCAGTGCTAAAAATAATTGAGGTAAAGGAAGTCGAACAAGAAAATTTTAGCTATGTGGAAATGGCTTCGGGTGCCAAGAAGAAGGTTGGAGGAAAGGTTACAGACTGTAGCCTCAACCTAGGATATTTTGTAATGAAATCCAACCTGTACGTCAGGATATTAGAATCTTATGATGTCATGATCAGTATGAACTAGTTGGAATCACATGATGCGATAATCAACTGTAAGATGAAATGGTTGAGTTTGACTAATGATGAGGGATAGAGACGAGTGATTGTACGAAGAAACAAGGGAGTTTCCTTAAGGGTCATTTCTTCCCTACAACTATGGAAGAGCATGCACAAAGGATGCAAGCTATATTCAATCTTAGCATTGAATGACAAGGGTGTGGTGGAAGGATTATAAAAACTTCTGGTAGTACGACAGTTTGCAGATGTATTCCCAAAAGACTTACTAGTTTTTCTGCCCAGAAGAGACCTGGAATTTACCACCAACTTAAAACCTGGAACCAAACTGGTGCAAGGATGCCTTATTGGATGTCAATGCTTGAGTTATAGGAGTTGAAAATGCAACTAAAGGAGTTTTTGGACCTAGGACTTATACATCCAAGTGTTTCATGGAAGAAGGATGGGTCATAGAGACTCTGTATTGATTACAGTCAATTGAACAAGGCAACGATCAAGAACCAATATTTGTTGCCAAGAATAGATGATTTGTTTAACCAAATGAAGGGCATGACTATGTTTTCAAAGATCGACTTGAGATCAGGATATCACCAGTTACGGATCAAAGAGGAAGACGTTCCTAAAACCACATTCAAGACGAGGTTCGGGCATTACGATTTTATTGTTTTACCATTTGGATTGACAAACGCCCTAGGGGTATTCATGAGATTGATGAATGGGGTGTTCCACGAATAGTTGGAATTTTTTTTTCAATTATTCATTGACAACATATTGATATATTATCAAAATTTAGAAGAAAAACATTTGCGCTTGGTACTACAGTGTTTATGAGAAAACAAATTATACGAGAAACTGTCGAAATGCTCTTTTTATCAATCAAGGATTCATTACTTAGGGAACGTTATCTCCGATGAAGGCATCGTTGTGGATCCAACGAAGGTAGATGATATAATGGAATGGCATGCAATGATGAATGTACTAGAAGTACGTAGATTCATGGGTTTAGCAAGATATTATCGATAGTTTGTCAAAGGTTTTTCGAAGATAGCAATTATGATTACGGAATTGCAGAAGAAAAACAAGAAGTTTGTATGGACCGAGAAATGCACAGAATCATTTTTAAGGCTCAAGGATATATTGATGACAGTACCGATACTAAAAGTACCTAACATGGACGAGGATTTCTTGGTATGCATAGATGCATCCAAGGAAGGATTAGGCATAGTCTTGATGCAAGATGGTTGAGTAGTCACTTACATCTCAAGGAAATTAAGGAAGCATGAGGAGAGCTACATGATGCATGAATTGGAGTGATTGCTCATTGTGTATGCCTTGAGAGTGTGGAGATAATACCTGATTGGAAAAAAAATTGAACTAAAGACAGACCACTGTGGCTTGCAACACATTTTTACACAAAGTGACTTGAACGCGCGACTGAGGCGTTAGTTAGAATTGCTTAGCGAATACGATTTTGAGATTACTTACATAAAAGGAATGGTGAGAAAAGTGGTAGATGCGTTGAGTCAGATACCATGCATATTTTCAATGATACCTCTTAAGACAAATCTTCGAGAAAATATTCTAACTATACAGTGCAACGATGACTGGTATAAAGAGGTTAAGGAAACTATCAGACAAGACACCAAGTTGGTACCAAAATTTGAAGGATATAATTTGGACAACAATGGATTGATGAGGTATAATAACCAGATTTGTGTACTGCCTAACAACGATTTGATAAGTTTGATATTAAACGAAGCTCATAGAGCAGTGTACATGGCTCATCTAGGACTCACGAAGATGAGGGAATACCTTAATCCCTTATTCTTCTAGAAAGGAATGAAGGCGAACATATTTAGCTACGTGGTGAGATTTCTAGAATGTAGGCAAGTTAAGGCTTAACATAGACATCTGGTTGGATTACTACAACCACATGCTATTCCAGAATCAAAATGGGAGGTCATTTTGATGGATTTTATTGTGGGATTATCGTTGATGGCAAGGAGGCATGACTCGATTTTCTTGGTAGTTGACACTCTGACAAAGAGTGCCCATTTTATTCCTGTGTGTATGACGTATCAGGCGCCAGGCATAGCTAGAGATTTTATTAACGAGATTGTGAGATTGCATGGCATGCTTAAAAGGATCATATCTGATCAAGGATCGGTGTTTACATAATGATTTTGGACTAGTTTCCAAGAGGCCTTGGGAACCCAACTTAACTTTAGTACAACATATGACCCGGAGACGGATGGGAAGACAAAAAGAACAAACCAAATCTTGGAAGATATGTTGCGTATGTACATGATGGACCACAAAAGAGTTTGGAAGAGTTCTTTATAGTAGTATATTTTGTGTACAACAACATCTATCAAAGAACCATTAAGATGGCACCATTTGAGTTTCTTTACGGGTGACTGTGTCAGACACCTTTGAGATGGGATTGACTTGAGGATAGGGTCCTGGTAGGACCAGAATAAATACAAGAAATGGAAGAACAAATGAAAATTATAAGACAAAGGATTAAATAAGCACAAGATCGGCATAAGAGTTATGTTGATGCGCATCGCATTGACCGTAATTATGAAGTTGGTGATCGAGTTTTCTTGTGGGTGAAACCGCACAAGAGTTTGATCAAGTTTGTCAAGGGTGATAAACTCTCTCCTATGTTTTTGGGGCCTTTTGAAGTAGTGGAAAATAAAGGGCCCATGGCCTATCAACTAGCCTTGCCTTATTCTTTGAGGTGTATGCACGATGTTTTTCATGTATATGTTTTGATACATTATGTTAGTGATCCTACACATGTGATTGACATGAATCCCTTGCAGGTGTCAGACGAGGGTGTGCTCACGGAAAATCCAATACACATTCTAGACAATCGCATTTGAAAACTATGACGTCAAACAATCAATCAGGTTAAGGCTCAGTGAGACAATTATAGTTCACACTTGGCTACCTGGGAGGATGCATATGATATGCGCCAACAATTTCCATATTTGTATGATAGTTAGACTTTTAGATATTGTCAAATGATTTATTTACTGCATTTATATACTATAAAACTTCAAGATGAAGTTTAAAACAAGAGGGGGTGTATGTAAGATCCCTCTCTTGCGAGAAAATGTTATTGACTTATTCTTTGAGGAAATTTGCATGCAAGTGGGTTGGTTTTAGTATATGTTGTCTAATTCGCTTATGGATTCATATGATGATGTTAATGGATTATGATGTTATGTTATTGGATATCTATGTATTGATAGATTCTATTGACGAGTTTCCCCTGAGTGTGCAGGACACTTGACAGATTGAGGATGTTGACAACATCAATGGAACTCATTGGAATCTGGATCGAGTCAGGGAGTGGATTGCATTGGTTTGATTATTTCCTTTATGCATATGTGGAATATGATCGGGTATATTATGATGTTGTTTATAAATAATTGACATTGTTTCGTTGATGGATGCAGGATGACGATTTCTTGCTAATATGACTCACATAATGAGTAAAGGGGCCATGCAAAGAAGCCATAGATTGAGAGAGAGGTGTGGTAGCACCCCTGTAACAGCTTACTAACACTCCCTGCATGGCTCCAATTGTAGGTTAACGACTACCTAGTTCGAGATATTGCTCACAAAGAATGAGAGAGTCGCTCACAAAGATTCCAAAGAGTGCACAATAAGTCATGGTCCTTATTCCTTAGCAGCCCTTAGTCTCTCACAAGGTCGCCTAAATGTATTATTGGCTTTAGGGGTTGGACAACTACCAAAACTAGTCAAATGTGAGTGGCACCCTTGGAGCACAGAGTGCATATTGAAGGGCATGTCGTATAATTAAAATTTAAATCAAAGGCGAGTGGCACCCTTTGGGCACAGAATGTGTCTTGAAGGGAACATCACACTACTTAAAAAGGTGAGTCAATGGATCTAGGTGGCCTAGAAAACTTTGAACGAATGTTAAACCTTGTAAAATCTTGAGCACCTTTCGAATTAATTAATTGATTAATTAATTAACTAAAGAATGAATTTATTAAGCATAATCCCTAAGGGTCTAAACTCATGCAAATAAAAATGTAACTAAGCCTAAGTCTAAGATTAGTGAGAAGACTAAAAACTAATTTTATAAATTAAATAATGATGGGTGAAGTTAATCAATTTAAGAAATCAATAAAAAAATAAAACAAATCTAAAGAGTGATTTAATACACATTGGGCAAGTAATACCAAAATTAGAAATTAAATAAGAAAGGAATAAATAATACAAGAATGTGTAAGCATAGAAAGCTATCTAGAGTCTAGTCTAACTAGAGAACATTCATATTTTAGCTCAACTTTGTTTTAGAAAGGCATCAATCATAAATGGGAAATAAAGGGAATAAAGGGACAACTAGGAGTGATTTTAGGAGCGCTTTTAGGATGGGTGAGGGAAATTGACATTAAATTAAATTAAATTGTGGATCTATTGGTGAAACTAAGGGAATGGGTGACAAATGTATGGGGGGGATAATTACTAATTAATTTTTAAAACCTAAATTAAATGTGCAAATGGAAAGCGGGCACTAAGGAAATTCTATAAAACAAATGGTTGAGAGGAGGAATGGATCACACTGGTTATGAGTAAGGTTAGCTGCAGGAATTATGACTGGTTTTACTTGTGAGAGTTGGGATACCCATCTCGAGAGAGAGAGTGGTGGCTCTACCTTGCAAGGTGAGATGGGAGATAGAGGATTCTAGAGGTGTTTGTGCGTGGCCCATTTGTGGCTCGAGGGGGCTAAGGGGGAAGAAGAGTACCCCTAGCATTGGCTGGGAGGTACCGGTGAAGTATTTATAGTTAGCAAGCAGTGAGTTGGACAGAGTGCAAGCATGGGAGAACCTCTTCAAATTCTCGTCTTCGGTTATGGTACTTATGTTGAGATTGTAAAATTTTGTTAAGATTTTTAATGTGTACTATATTTATATTAAATTAAATATGGATCCTTAAAACCTTTCTTGGTGTTCATCATTAACTATAGCGATAATTACAATGCTTATTCTATTGAAGCTTGAGGATTTCGCCCAGTATTTGATTTTTCTTTCGCCCAGCAATACGAGTCCCCTGGCGTTTATTTTCCCTTTTATGTCTCTATGATTTTTTCCTTTAAAAGTACCTGGTGTGTTAGGGGGAAGCTTCCTTTCATTTACCTTGCAAACCCTGCTATTTTTAAAGCATCCGCCCATCATGATATCCATTCAAATTCTTGGTGTTTTTCTCTTGACATCCTCAACAAATTTCTGATGTGAATATCCTCTGCGATTTCACTTTCCCTCAAAAATTTTGAAGTGATATATTGTCTCTACGATTTCCCAAGAAAATTATCACAACTATTTCTTCATACATTTTTGGGGGTTGATCAAAACTAGACTGTGTTTTATCATTTGTTCTCTGCATTTTCTTGGGGGGAATTTACAACTCTGTGCCCCATTCATTTGTTGAGTGAATTGGACCAAATCCTTCTTTTTGCATGCTTTCACCCATCATTGCAACCTTCATGTTTCCACTTTCCCATTTGGGTGAGTATCCTCCGCGTTTTCTTGCCAGAGATTTTATAATTATTTTTACTGTGTGTTTTTATGGAAGAGTCGGAGCTCTGGACCTACCTTCTTGACAATGATTTTATACTTATGTTTACTTTGCATTTTGGGGGAAGAGCTGGAGCTCTGAACCTCCCTTATTGACAACAATTTTATACTTATGTTTACTCTACGTTTTGGGGAAGATCCACATCTCTTGACAACAATTTTATACTTATGTTTACTCTGCATTTTTGAGGAAGAGACAGAGCTCTGAACCTCCCTTCTTGACAATGATTTTTAACTTTGTAGTCTCATCGAATTTCCTTCCTTACCTAGTGAGTTCTTCCTAGATTCCCTCAGTGATTTTAAATTTATATTTCTCATCGAATTGTCTTCCTTAACCAACAAATTCATCCTGGATTCCCTCAACGATTTTAAATTTATATTCTCAGGGAATTTCCTTCCTTACCCAGTGAATTCATCGTGGATTCCCTAAGCAATTTTAACTTTATATTTCTCAGCAAATTGTCTTCCTTACCCAGTGAATTCATCCTGGATTCCCTTGGGGAGTTTTAACTTTATATTCTAAGCGAATTGTCTTCCTTACCCAATGAATTCGTCTTGGATTCCCTCAACGATTTTAACTTTATGGTTCTCAGCGAATTTCCTTCTTATTATGCCAATGCTATATTGGGTGATATCTTATGCAAAGAGGTATTTATGGAATAAATCCTCCCATGTGTAATTGGATTAAGAGGAACATTTGGACCTACCTTTACCTTTATTAAAGTTTTGGGATGTCATCTTCTTTTTTGGATTAAAATGTAAAAGTACCTTCCTAAGGTGGTTATCTATATTCCTTAGTTATCATTCAATGGTGAAGAATTAATAATAATTAAGCGAGGCTTTCCTTTTATAATTATTAGATACAATAAATACAGACATAAGCACAATATCTAGTTATGGCTCTTTCTTTTTAGATTTATAGGTTCTTGATATTAGTTGGTAAGAGTGGTAGAATTTATTTATTTGCAGAATAATGGAAAAAGAAAATTGTAGTGCTAGTGATGAAAGATTTAGTTTGGGTTGTTAAGTTACCCTTGTTATAGGAGAATTGATCATGGGTTATACTTTTAGTTGTGATGTTTTTGGATCATGTTGAAGTGTATTGATATACCTAATTTAGTAGTTCAACCAGGATGTCCATACCAATTTTAGATCATACCATATTGAATTGTCGATTCTTGAGCAAGAGTTTATTGCTAATTTATTAATGTTGAATTCTAAAGTAATTAGATTCTTGCACCATTTAAATATTGATGATGTATGAATACTTTAGTAACTAGATTTCATGTGCACCATGAATATTAATGAATTTTGTACGATTGGTTATATGCTTAGTTTTCTTTGCACCATGGAATGGATGTGTAAGTGATTAGGTGCTTAGATCTCTTTGCGCACCTGATCATGTTGATGTATGATTGTTGGAATTTAGTTTACTCTTGCGCTTTGAATGTTTAAATGTTAATGAATACATGATGGAGCGAATTAATTCCCTTGCGCCTTGGATTATGTTGATGATTAAGTAATTAGATTTCCTTGTGCCATGGACTAATGATGATGCATGGATGATTACGCTTTTAGATTACTCACACACATTGTAATAAGGTTGATGTATGATTCCTAAGTAAATGGATTAATTGTGCGCAATGAATGATGTTTATTTATGTTTAGTCTAGTAATTAGATCATGCGTGTACCTTGAAAATAATGTTGATTATTGTTGAATTCAATGATTAATTAATCACACGCCTTGAAGTAAAGTAGATGTTTTATTTTGCGCCTTGAGAATAAAATAAATTTGATTACATTGCTCCTTAACTTGTGTCATTGAATGATGGATTTAGTAATTAAATTATTATGCACCTTGGAATTTATGTGATGAGTGATTGGTTATTAGAACACTATTACGCCATTGATTATCATTGATGTTGTTGATTTAGCTAGTTGGTTTTTGAATTGATTGTGGTAGTGGGATGTAGACACCTCCTTGTTCCTCAAAACAGGCGCCAGACCCGAGACCTTAAATGGTCAAAATAAATCAAATGAATCCTAGGCTTGAGCGTTGCTTTTGTGTCTTGGAGGTCCTAACATTGAAAGGTAGGTTGGGAGGGTAGTTTCTCTGTGTTATCCTATGATGAGTTGATCTTCTGTCACCATTTATATTTCTTGTTGATTTGTTTCGTTATCTAATACGATGTTTTGTTAATTATGTGTCATTACTAAATTTGATTGATGTGCTAGTTATGTTGTTGTGGATTATGATGATGAGTTGCTTGTAATGCTTTTTTTATGTCATTGATTAGGCGTTGTTGTGATTTAGGTGTTGATGCTAATTTCCTATGCAAACAAAATATATTTTTACCTTTTGTGTTTTTCTTTACTAGTCTTAACAAAAGGGTTGTTACATATGGTATCAGAGTGGGTTAAATCCCGTGACTTGGGATCATTACACCTTCCACTGTATTAAACACTTGATTAATAATTTTTCGGTAATTAAATTGAATTTTGTCCCTACAGGTAATCATGGTTCTAGGATGTCATGGAGGTAGACAAGGTGGTGCTAGGGGAGGAGGTGTGGCACCTCAAGTAGAATCCACACTAGAGGGGTCTAACCCCCAAGAAGAAGAGAAGGTTATTGGACATGAGAAGATTGTTGTGGGGGATGTGGTTGGGTTGATGAGGTCCTTTCAGAGGATGTCATAAGCCTTGATTAATCATCTAGATAGAGATGAGTCCAAGGCACTTGTACCCCTTGAGGGTCTGCAACGCGCCCCAGTCGGTACTGGCAGCGTTCATAGAGAACTCGTGAAGGTTAAGATTCCTGAGTTCATGGGCGCCATGGATGGCGCAGCCACCAAGGCATGGTTGGAGAACATGGTGATGTGCTTTGCACTTCATGACTACACCTCCAACATGAAATTCTGCATGGCAGTATTTCAGATGAAGGGGAGCACTCTTCTATGGTGGAAGAGACTCCTACCACAATTGAATATGGTTGTTGAAGACGTGTCATGGGAACTATTCGAGTAACAGTTCCAAGAGAGGTATTTGTTAGAGGAATTCATTGAGCACCAGCTCAATGATTTCAATTCCTTGCGATAGGGTGGTCATATGGTGCCTGAGTATGAGGCCCAATTCATGGAGCTTCTTAGGTATGCTTCACATATGAACACCGAGAAGATCAAGGTCATTAAATTTTATTTGGACTTAACATCATCATTCGTGCAAAAGTGAGGATCCTAATGCCTCAGATGTTGCACGATGAAGTCCAGAAGACCCTCATAGCTAAGGAAGAGATGAACAACGGGGGTCAGGGTAGGACTCCTGCGAGACCAATGGGACAAGAGACATCTGGTGCCCAACAACATCAAACACCAGCTAGGAATTCATCATGGTATCGAGGTACTCCGAGAGGATCCACGTTCATGACACCACGATGACTAGCTCCTCAGCAGTGGACCCCCTACAAAGGACCATAGCACTAGCAGCAGCGTCATCCACAACAACAGTTTAGGCATGTTCAACAGAATGGAACAAGGTTTCAGGCTGGTGGGCCAACAACTTCTACTTCAGGGACCTGGAGTACTAGACCAAAGACCAGATGTTGGACATGTGGAGAGCCACATTACCAGCGCAAATATCTAGTTGAGAGGGCCAGAGAAGCAGGGTCGGTCGCACATAATACAGTTGGATATTTGGGCAAGGCCCATAGGAATCATGCAATGGTGAATAGCCACCGAGATGAGCACCAATCTAATGTGCTCAAGATGTCAAGTACCATCGCTAAATAGACCTTTAGTAATTTTATATATCTCAGTGCTATAGAAAGATTTATTTTTGGTGCAGTGCTAAAAATAATTAAGGTAAATTAATTCGAACAAGACAAGTTTAGCTACGTGGAAATGGCTTTGGGTGCCAAGTAGAAGGTTGGAGGAAAGTTTACAAATTGTAGCCTCAACCTGGGATATTTTGTAATGAAGGCCAACCTGTACATCATGATCTTAGGATCTTATGACTTCATGATCTGTATGGAATGGTTGGAATTGCATGATGCGATACTCAACTGTAAGACGAAACAATTGAGTTTGAATGATGATGATGGATAGAGACAAGTGATTGTACAAAGAAACCAGGGAGTTTCCTTAATGTTCATTTATTCCCTACAGCTACAAAAGATCATTCGCAAATGATTAAAGTTATATGCAATCTTAGCGCTGAACGACAAGGGCATGGTGGAAGGATTAGAAAACCTTCATGTAGTACGAAAATTTGCGAGCGTGTTCCTAGAAGAGTTACCAGGTTTGCCGCCTGGAAGAGAGGTAGAATTTACCATCAAATTAAAACCTGGAATCAAACCGATAGAAAGGACGCCTTATCAAATGTTAGCGCTTGAGTTATAGGAGTTGAAAATGCAACTGAAGGAGTTGTTGGACCTGGGACTTATACGTCCAAGTGTGTCACCTTGGGCTGCACCTATTATTTTCATACATAAGAAGGATGGGTCGTGGAGACTCTGTATTGACTACCATCAATTGAACAAGGAAACGATCAAGAACCAGTATCTTTTTCCAAGAATAGATGATTTGTTTTACCAAATGAAGGGCACGACTGTGTTTTCAAAGATCGAATTGAGATTAGGATATCACCAATTACAGATCAAAGAGGAAGACATTCCTAAAACTGCATTCAAGACGAGGTTCGGGCATTACAAGTTTACCATTTTACTGTTTGGATTGACAAACTCCCGAAGGGTATTCATGAGCTTGATAAATGGGGTGTTCTGCAAATACTTGGACAAGTTTGTTCAAGTATTCATTAACAACATATTGATATATTCTTGGATGATAGAAGAACATGAAGAACATTTGCGCTTGGTACTACAGTGTTTACAAGAAAACAAATTATATGGGAAACTGTCGAAATGCTCTGTTTATCAATCGAGGATTCATTACTTAGGGAATGTTATCTCCAGTGAAGGCATCGTTGTGGATCCAATGAAGGTAGAGTATATTATGAAATGGCATGTGCCAATGAATGTACCAGAAGTATGTAGCTTCATGGGTTTAACAGGATATTATTGACGGTTCGTCGAAGGTTTTTCGAAGATAGAAAATCTGATTACGGAATTTCAGAAGAAAAATGAGAAGTTTGTATGGACCGATAAATTCTCAGAATAATTTTGAAGGTTCAAGGAGTTGTTGAAGACAACATCGATACTAAAATTCCCTGACATGCACAAGGACTTCTTGGTATGCACAAACACATCCAAGGAAGGCTTAGGCAGAGTCTTGATGCAAGACGGTCAAGTGATCACTTACATCTCAAGGAAATTAAGGAATATGAGGATAAATATGCAACCCATGAATTGGAGTTATTGGCGATTGTGTATTCCCTAAGAGTGTGGAGACACTACCTGATTGGACGAAAATTCAAACTAAATACATACCACTATGGCTTGCAACACATTTTTACGCAAAGTGACTTGAATGCACAACAGAGGCATTAGTTAGAATTTCTTAGCCAATATGATTTTGAGATTACTTACATAAAAGGAACAGTGAATAGAGTGGTAGATGCATTGAGTCAAAGACCATGCATATTTTTTATGATACCTCTTTAGACGAATCTTCAAGAAAATATTCTAACTATACAGTGTGACAATGATTGATATAAAGAGGTTAAGGAAAATATCAGAAAAGACACCATGTTGGTACCAAAATTTGAAGGATATAATTTGGAAAACAACGGATTGATGAGGTATAATAACTATGTTTACATACCGCCTAATGACAATTTGAGAATTTTGATCTTAAACGAAGCTCATAGAGTAGTGTACATGAATCATCCAGGACTCACGAAGATGAGGGCAGACCTTAAGCCCTTATTCTTCTGGAAAGGAATGAAGGAGGACATATTTATCTACGTGGCAAGATGTCTAGAATGCCGAAAAGTTAAGGCTAAACATAGACATCTGGCTAGATTACTACAACCACATGCTATTCCAGAATCAAAATGGGAGGTCATTTCAATGGAATTTATTGTGGGATTGTCACCAATGACAAGGCGACATGAATCAATTTTCGTCGTAGTTGACACTCTGACGAAGATTTCCCATTTTATTTTTGTGTGTACAACGTATCAGGCGTCAGACATAGCTAGATTTGATATCTATGAGATTTTGATATTGCATGGTGTGCATAAAAGGATGATATCCGATCGAGGATCAATGTTTACAGGACAATTTTGGACTAGTTTTCAAGAGGCCTTGGGAACCCAACTTAACTTTAGTACCACGTATCACCCAGAGACAGACGAGAAGACAAAAATAATGAACCAAATATTGAAAGATATGTTTTGTATGTACGTGATGCACCAACAAAATCGTTGGGAAGAGTTCTTTCCACTAGTAGAGTTTGCGTACAACAACAACTATCAAATCACCATTAAGATGGCACCATTTGAGTTTCTTTATGGGAGACTATGTCGAACACATTTGAGCTGGGATCGACTTGAGGATAGGGTCCTGGTAGGACCATAATCGATCCAAGAAATGGAAGAAAAAATGAAAATGATAAGACAAGGGATTAAAGAAGCACAATATTGGCAGAAGAGTTATGTTGATGCATGTCGCGTTGACCGTAATTATGAAGTTGGTGATCGATTTTTCTTGCAGGTGAAACCTCACAATAGTTTGATAAAGTTTGGAAAGGGTGAAAACTCTCTCCTAGGTTTGTGGGACCTTTCAAAGTCATGGAAAAGAAAGGTCCCATGGCCTATCGACTAGCCTTTCCTGATTATTGAGGTGTATGCACCATGTTTTTCATGTATCTGTTTTGAGACATTATGTTAGTGATCCTACACATGTGATTGACATGAGTTACTTACAGGTGTCGAATGAGGGTGCACTCACGAAAAATCCAATCCACATTATGGACCATCATTTTCGACAACTACGACATCGAATAGTTGATGAGGTCAAGGTCCAGTGGGACAATTATAGCCCACACTCATCTACCTGGGAGGATGAAAATGATATGCGCCAAAAGTTTCCATATTTGTTTGATAGTTAGACTTTTAGATATTGTCAAATTCTTTATTTACTACATTTATATACTGTAAAATTTAAAACAAGATGGAGTGTATGTAATATCCCCCTCTCACGAGCACATGTTATTGACTTATTCTTTGAGGACACTTGTGTGCAAGTGATCCGGTTTTAGTATATGTTGTCTGATTCGCTTATGGATTCTTATGATGCTGTTATGTTATTGGATATCTATGTGTTGACATATGGTATTGACGAGTTTCCCCTGAGTGTGTAGGACACTTGCAAGATTGAGGATTTCAATGGAATCAATGGACCTCCTTGGATTCCAGATCGAGTCAGGGAGTGTATTGTATTAGTTTCAGTATTTCCTTTATGAATATGTGACATATGATCGGGTATACTATGATCTTTTTTATAGATCATTGACAATGTTTCGTTGATGGATGCAAGCTAATGATTGCTTGCTAATATGACTCACATAATGAGTAAAGGGGCCATGCACAACAACCAGAGATTGAGGGAGAGGTGTGGTAGCACCCCTGTCACACCCTACTAGCACTCTCGCCATGGCTCGAATTGTAGGTTAACGATTACCTAGTTCGAGAGATCCACTATGTTGGGAGGGAAGACTAAGATAGTCGCTCATGAATATTATAAAGTGTGTGTAATAAGGTAGGGTCCTTATTCCTTAGAATCCCTTAGTCTCTCACAAGGTCTCTCAAATGGAGTACTGACTCCACAGGGTGGACAACTACCAAAACCATTCAAATGCGAGTGGCACCCTTGGAGCACGGAGTGCATCTTGAAGGGCATGCCGTGTAATTAAAATTTGAATCAAAGGCGAGTGGCACCCTTGGAGCATAGAGTGTGTCTTAAAGGGCATGTCGCGCTACTTAAAAAGGTGAGTCAATGAATCTAGGTGGCCTAGAAAACTTTGAGAGAATGTTAAACCTTGTAAAATATTGAGTACGTGCCGAGTTAATTAATTGATTAATTAATTAACTAAAGAATGAATTTATTAAGCATAATCCCTAAGGGTATAAGCTCGTGCAAATAAAAATGTAACTAATCCTAACTCTAAGATTAGTGAGAAAACTAAAAATTAATTTTATAAATTATATAATGAGGGGTGAAGTAAATCAATTTAAGAAATCAATAAAAAAATAAAACAAATATAAAGAGTGATTTAATACACATTGTGCAAGTAAATACCAAAATTAGAAATTAAAATAAGAAAGGAATAAAGAATACAAGAATGTGTAAGCATATAAAGGTATCTAGATTATTGTCTAACTAGAGAACATTCATATTTTAATTCAACTCCGTTTTAGAAAGGCGTCGGTCATAAATGGGAAATAAAGGGAATAAATGGACAACTAGGAGGGATTAATTTAGGATCACTTTTAGGATGGGTGAGGGCAATTGACATTTAATTAAATTAAAATGTGGATTTATTGGTGCAACTAAGGAAACGGGTGACAAGTGTATGGGGGGAATAATTCCTAATTAATTTTCAAAAACTGAATTAAATGTGCAAATGGCAAGTGGTCACTAAGAAAATTCTATAAAACAAATGGCTAAGAGGAGGAATGGATCACATTGGTTATGAGTAAGGTTATGCTGCAGAAATTCTGACTGGTTTTACTTGTGAGAGTTGGGATACCTAGATTGAGAGAGAGAGAGAGTGGTGGCTCTAACTTGCGAGGTGAGCTGGGAGATAGAGGATTCTTGTTATGTTTGTGCATGGCCCTTTTGTGGCTCGAGGGGCTAAGGGGGAAGAAGATTACACATAGCGTTTTATGGGAGGTACTGGTGAAATCTTCATGGTTAGCAAGTAGGTAGCTGGACGGAGTGCAAGCACGGGAGAACCTATTCAAATTCTCATCTTCGGTTATGGTACTTATGTTGAGATTGTAAAATTTTGTTAATATTTTTATTGTGTACTGTATTTCTTTTAAAATAAGTATGGATCCTTAAAACCTTTCTCGGCGTTCATCATTAAATATAGTGATAATTACAATGCTTATTCTATTGAAGCTTGAGAATTTCTCCCAACGTTTGCTTGTTCTTTCTCCCAACAATACGAATCCCCTGAAATTTATTTTCCCTTTTATGTATCTGTGATTTTTTCCTTTAAAATTACCTGGTGTGTTGGGGGGAAGCCTCGTTTCATTTACCTTGAAAACCCTACTATTTTTAAAGCATTCTCCCAACATGATATTCATTCAAATTCCTAGTGTTTTTCTCTTGACATCCTCAACAAATTTATGATGTGAATATCCTCTACGATTTCACTTTCCCTCAACATTTTTGAAGTGATATCTTGTCTCTCTGATTGCCCAAGAAAATATGCATAGCTATTCCTTCTGAAATTTTCTTGGGTTGGTAAAAACTAGACTGTGTTTTAGCATTCTTTCTTTGTGTTATCTTGGGGTAATTTTACAACTCTACGTCCCATTCATTTTCTCAACAAATTACACCAAACCCTGCATTTTGCATTGTTTCGCCCAACAATGTAACCTATGTGTTTCCACTTTTCCATTTGGGTGAGTATCCTCTACATTTTCTTGCCAACGATTTTATACTTATTTTTACTCTGTGTTTTTGGAGAAGAGTCGGAGATCTGAACCTCTATTCTTGACAGTGATTTTATACTTGTGTTTACTTTGTGTTTTGGGGGAAGAGTTAGAACTATGAACCTCCCTTATTGACAGTGATTTTATACTTATGTTTACTCTGTGTTTTGGGGAAGAGTCAGAGCTTCGAACCTCCCTTCTTGACAACGATTTTATACTTATGTTTACTCTTCTTTTTGGGGAAGAGATGGAGCTCTGAACCTACCTTCTTGACAATGATTTTTAACTTTGTATTCTTAGAAAATTTCCTTCCTTACCTAGCGAATTCATCCTGGATTCCCTCAGCGATTTTAACTTTATATTTCTCAGTGAATTGTCTTCCTTACCCAGCGAATTCATCCTGGATTCCCTCAACGATTTTAACTTTATATTCTCATTGAATTTCCTTCCTTACCCAGTGAATTCATCTTGGATTCCCTCAACAATTTTAACTTTATATTTCTCAACAAATTCTCTTCCTTACCCAGCGAATTCGTCCTGAATTCCCTCATCGATTTTTAACTTTATATTCTCAACGAATTGTCTTCCTTACCTAGCGAATTCATCTTGGATTCCCTCGGGGATTTTAACTTTATGGTTCTCAAAGAATTTCCTTCTTATTACGCCAATGCTATATTGGGTTATCTCTTATGCGGAGAGGGATTTATGGAATAAGTCCTCCCAACTATAATTGGATTAAGAGGAACATCTGGACCTACCTTTATCTTTATTAAAGTTTTGGGATGTCATCTTATTATTTGCATTAAAATGTAAACTTACCTTCCTAAGGAGGCTACCTGTATTCCTTAGTTATCAGTTAATGGTGAAGAATTAATAATAATTAAGCGAGGCTTTCTTTTTCTAATTATTAGATACAATCCATACAAACATAAGCACAATCTCTAATTATGGCTCTTGATTTTTAGATTTAGAGGTTCTTGATATTAGTTGGTAATAGTGGTAGAATTTCTTTATTTGCAGCATAATGGAAAAAGAAAATTGTAGTGTTAGTGATGAAAGATTTAGTTTGGGTTGTTAAGTTACCCTTGTTATAGGAGAATTGATCATGGGTTATACTTTTACTTATGATGTTTTTGGATCATGTTGAAGTGTATTGATCTACCTAATTTAGTAGTTCAACTAGGATGGTAGTACCAATTTTAGATCATACCATATTGAATTGTCGATTCTTTAGTAAGATTTTATTACTAATTTATTGATGTTGAATTCTAAAGTAATTAGATTCTTGCGCCATTTAAATATTGATGATGTATGATTAGTTTAGTAACTAGATTTCTTGTGTGCCATGAATATTAATGAATGTTGTACGATTGGTTATATGCTTAGTTTTATTTGCACCATGGAACAATGTGGGTGTGTAAGTGATTAGGTACTTAGATCTCTTCGCACCCCTGATCATGTTTTGTATGATTGTTCAAATTTAGTTTACTCTTGCACTTTGAATGTTTAAATTTTAATGAATACATGATGGAGCGAATGAATTCCTTGTGCCTTGGATTATGCTGATGATTAATTAATTAGATTTCCTTGCGCCATGGACTAATGATGATTCCTAAGTAAATGGATTAATTGCGCACGATGAATGATGTTGATTTATGTTTAGTCCGATAATTAGATCATGCACGTACCTTGAAAATAATGTTGATTATTGTTGAATTCAATGATTGATTAATTGTGTGCCTTGAAGTAAAGTAGATGTCTACTTTTGTGCCTTGAGAATAAAATAAATTTGATTACATTGCTCCTTAACTTATGTCGTTGTTGAATGATTTAGTAATTAAATTATCTTGCGGCTTGGAATTTATGTGATGTGTGATTGGTTATTAGAACACTATTGAGCCATTGATTACCATTGATGTTGTTGATTTAGCTAGTTGGTTTTTGGACTTGATTGTGTTAATGGGATGTAGACACCTCCTTGTTCCTCAGAACAGTCGCCAACCCTGAGACCTTAAATGATCAAAATCAATCAGATGAATCCTAGGCTTGAGCATTGCTTGCGTGTCTTGGAGTTCCTAACCTTGCAGGGTAGGTTGGGCGGGTATTTTGATCCAGATTATTTTCAGCATGAAATGAGAGCGGAGATATAATAAAGAAATGCACAAAGATATCACAGATATTCAATAATGTAGCAGAAATGTGTCAGAGATGCAACCCAAAATACATATATACATTAATACACGATTTCTATTAATGAAATAAATGTACAGAGACTGTAAAAATATAGAGTGAAAGACTCGCTAGAATGGTGGGAGCTTATCTCTGAGAAGAGATGTGACGGCTACTTGCAATCGCAAGAAGATGATTACAATGAGGCTTTGAAAGCATTTTTACAATAAACAGGAATGCCAAAAACCCTAGACATCCAAAAACCTAACCCTAGGAAATGAAGCGCCAAAAGTCATGTGGGCCCCGTTTGGGTAAGTTAGTACATCAACTTCCCGGGGTCGTAACTTTTGCATACGATCTTCGTTTTAGGTGTATAATAGCTCGTTGGAAAGGTATCATCAAGGATATTCATTTTGGGGGCTCAATCATGCCTTTGGATATCATTGAGAACATTGATCTTGAAAAACCTTCATTTGGGCCCTCAAAATGGCCCCAGAAGTTAAAACCTGCTAAAAATAGTAAATTGCCAAACTTGCCAGAAAATTGTTTTGAGCTAGTTGGAAAAGGTGGGCGATCACCGATATCCACCTAGATCAATCCTCCTTACTTAGGAAGAAATGGTATCCATTGATTTGAGTTCCTGGGGGAGATGGAAAAACATTTGCTGACTCTGCATCTTGGTGAGTTGCTTGCCTTGCTGGAGACATCGCGCTGCTCAGTTTGTGGAAGTCTGTCACGAACCTGTTGAGGTTGAGGCCATTCAACAAGTCGGGCTACATGAGAGGACGATGTTCATAAGGAATCTTTGTGATTTGATGCAACCTTGTCGACTTTCTTTTGTTTGATAGAAGGTGCTTGGGGCGAGGCTGTAGTGGTTGCAGTGTCCTTCTGTTCTCCTTTTGAACAGATTGTGAAGAAGCTAAATTTTGCAGTATGAGATACTACCTTGCGATACTTGTTAGGTGGAATAATTGTTGGAACTACCTATGGTATTCTGTAGATATGACCCCCCAGAGAAACAATGGCACTGCGAGGTTGAGACTCATAAACAACATGGCGCTTCCACATATATGGTTGGCCCAAGAGAACTTCACAGACATCTAGTGGGGATACATCACATAATACCTCATCCTTGAAGGGTTGGATGTCATATGAAAATCGAAATTGTTGGCTGACACAGAGATCTCATCCTTGGCAAAGCCACCCGATGTTGTATGGCTGTGGGTGTGGTGTTGTTGACAATCCCAACTGTTTGGTGACCTTTGCTGAGATGAGGTTCTTCTAGCTTCTGTTATCAACAATAAATGCAGTGGGGTCCCCTTCACCCACATCTGTGAATGAAAAATGTGCTCCCCCTCTTCAAGATCTGCTGGTTCTTCTAGTTGAATTGTTGCGGTCACAACAATAGCAGTGGGGTCTGTGTCAATGATCTGTCCTTTACAATTATTTTCAGAATCAGATTATGAATCAGGGTTTAGCTCTTTGTCTTTAATCTCAGCCACCAATGACTGTTTTGAGCAAAATTCATTGGTGTTGTGCCAGGGGATTTTGTGGAACTCGCACCATTTTCTGGTGTCCTTTGTCTTCCCGTGACCCTTCTTTTCCTGTGTCTTGGATTGGTTTTCGGGAGACTGTTTGTTAGGGCCTTGTTTGTCATACTTTGGTTGTTGCGGATTTGCAGAATCGAACTCCCATTTGTTCTAGTGCTTAAATTTCTTCTCAATTTTAACAACATATCAATAAGCAACACCAAGTGATGAGATGTCCAGAAAATCCATTTTAGTCTGGATGTATCTATGTAGAGCCCCACGGTATTTCAGAACCAAATGTCACTCAGAGTCTTTAATACCCAGCTTGGTGCGCAAGGTATGGAAGGTATTGGTGAACTCTGGAACTGCTTGGCCCCTCTCTTTCTACAGTGTGGTCAATCTCATGTACTGGTCCTCATAGTTGCCAACAGGGTAATACTGTTCCTTTACCACATCCACAAAAAAATCCCAAATGGGATCGACCCCATATATTCTAGACTCCTCCGTGGAAATTTGCTCCTAGTAAGTTTCCCACCAATGTTTGACATGAGGGAGAGATTTAAGGAGTGCGAAGGTGATCTTTTCTTTGTCGGAAAAATTGTGAACAGAGAAATAAACTTCTAGCAGAGTTAACCATTTTTCTAGGGCTTCTGCATCTATCTGTCATTCAAATACAGGCATATCAAAATTAACTTGTACCTTGAAAGGTGAGGTGCCTCCAAAGTGGCCTCTTGATGAAGATGTGCCTGCTGTTATCGACAGTCATTGAAGGATGTGGGAAAAATTCTCCATCATTTTGTCCCTTTGTCGCGTGAGAGCTTTCTCAAGCAACAGATTGATAGGATCATCTGCTCCATCATTTTTCTTTTCTTCCGCCATTGAGGGTTTATTGGGTGTGCGAGAGCGATTATCTTCAAGAGAGACAAGCTCGAGACCCAAATTGTTATACTTAGACCTCGTCAGGGACATGCACTGAAAAAACGATCAAGAGCAGCCTGCTCTGATACCATTGATCCAGATTATTTTCAACACGAAATGAGAGTGGAGATATAACAAAGAAATGCATAGAGATATCGCAGATATTCAATAATGTAGCAGAAATGTGTCAGAGATGCAACCAGAAATACAGATATACAGTAATACACAATTTCTATTAANCATTCACAAGAAGATGATTACAATGAGGCTCTGAAGGAATTTTTACAATAAATAGGAATGCCAAAAACCCTATACATCCAAAAACCTAACCCTAAGAGATGAAGCACCAAAAGTCATGTGGGCCCCGTTTGGGTAAGTTAGTACATCAACTTCTCGAGGTCGTAACTTTTGCATACGATCTCCGTTTTAGGCGTATAATAGCTCGTTGGAAAGGTATCATCAAGGAGATTCATTTTTGGGGCTCAATAATTCCTTTTACTATCACTAAGAAAATTGATCTCGAAAAAACTTCATTTGGGCCCTCAAAATGGCCCCAGAAGTTAAAACCTGCTAAAAATAGTAAATTGCCAAAATTGCCAGAAAACTGTTTTGAGCCAGTTGGAAAAGGTGTGTGGCCACCGATATCCACCTGGATCATATTTTCTCTATGTTATCCTGTGAATATTTGATCTTGCATCATCATTTATGTTACTTGTTTATTTGTGTCGTTATCTAATACAATGATGTGTTAATTATGTGTTGTTACTAAATTTGATTTATGCATTGGTTACGTCGTTATGTATTACAACGATGAGTTGCTTGTAATTATTTTTTTGATGTCATTGATTAGGCATTGTTGTGATTTATGTGTTGATGTTAATTTCCTATGAAAAAAAAAAATACCTTTTGTGCTTCTCTTTCCTAGTCATAATGGAGGGGTCCTTACATATTTAATCAAATAGTCAGCCCTTAAATCCATGATGCTCTCTAAGTTTCATGCTTCACCTACCGTGGGTCATTCCAGTTTTACCAAAAATTATGAACGGTTCAAACGTTCTTTCTTTTGGGATGGTAGGAAACATGACATCCACACATTTGTGGCCGAATGTGATACATGTCAATGCAATAAGGGATAAATTGTCAAACCTTCGGGCACACTCCAAACGCTTCCACTTCCACCTACTATTTGGCAGGCTATTTCTATGGATTTCATTGTTGGATTACCCAAATCAAGAAATAAGTCATTTATCATGGTGGTCGTTGATCGTCTTTACAAATATGCTCATTTGTTTTTTCTCTTAAGCACCCATTCACAACATCCATAGTGGCTCAACATTTTGTGGATAATATATTCAAACTCTATGGAATGCATCATTCTATTGTTTCTGACAAAGATCCAAATTTTACTAGCAATTTTCGGTAAGAGTTATTCAAGCTCCAGGGCACCCAATTGCATCTCACCACCGCCTATCATCCCCAGACTGATGGCCAAACGAAAGCGGTCAAAACAAAATTGGAAACATATTTGAGGTGTTTTGCATATTGTTATCCCCCATTTCTAGGGTTAACTAGGGAGATGATGTCTCGAGGCCCTTAGGTTGGATACATGGAGTGCCAAGGGATAGAACGATTTTGGATGAGCACTTACACAAATGGAGATGCTCTTAACCACCATACTTCTCTGGTTCATCACGATGGAATTCACCACATCATCTTGCTTCTGGAAGACAATGGGTCTTCCTCCATGAGGTACAAGTTAGGTATTGTGTTAAGCATCACTTTAATACTTGAGGCATTTGAGTATGTTGCATTTAAAGTTTCTTTTGATTATAGAACGTCTTCTTGGAAATTATGCTCTTTTCCCTATTTCACCTTGGTGGTTGAAATTGTTCCCTAGTAAGTGTTCACCCTTGGGGAAAGTTTTTCTACTGGGATGTCTTCTTTATGAGTCACCATACCATTCCTGATCATACTTATCATTTTACACACTTCAATCTTTTCATCTCCTTGCCTTTTTGGATTTTCCATTGTACTAAACCAATAAGGGATTGTACCTGTTGTCATGGGAAGAAGGGGTTGAAGGACCAGAGGGAATGTAGTTGGAAAAATATAAAGACAAGATTATGAACTTCTAGATTCTCTCCCAAAGAGGCATTGAGAATGATGAAGCGTTTCTCTTAAAATCGAAGACCTACAAAATAAAATTTCACATATATAAATTTCCCACTTGTTTAAGGATCTACACAAGTGTGTTATACACTTTGCTTTACCATATGACACTCTATTTACCTATGGATTTAAGTGACATTGTGGTACTTCCTTCAAGTCTTATGTTACTCATTTGGAGTACCCAGTTGTCCTGGAGTATAATTAATTAATGTAAAATAATGCGCTTGGAAAAAGGTTGCATTGAAAAGGAATGTGCAACAAACCCTCTACAAAGGCACCCATAAATGAGACAATATGAACCCTTGTATGTCATGAACCCCATGCACAAAATTATTACCCCTGTCCATTCCATATTCCTTACACATATTGGAGAGGATCCACCTAGGAAACACCCCTTGACCTAAGCAATGACTCACCCAATAGGTCACCTTGACAACCCTCCCATACCTAAACTTGGAAAATTGCATAGGGTCTTTGAGTCCTTGTTTAATTTGACAAGGTAGTTTTGATGCATATGTTTAGGTGGTTCTTGTATTAAATGTGATTTTAATGCCCATGATACATTTCACTTGAGACCCTTGGAGGGCACACTCATTTTTATTTGTAGGGCCTCGTTTGATGGAAGATTTAGAGGAACAAGTCTAACTTGGGCTTTCATTGGGGAAGGAATCCCACAGGTTGGATGTCATGACCCACACACTTGGGAGATGAAAGATGATGGGTGCTTCCTTTGGAGGAGTGATTTTAGGAGTGCTTTGAGGATGGGTGAGGAAAATTTACATTTAATTAAATTAAAACGTGGATTTATTGGTACAACTAAGGGAATGGGTGACAAGTGTATGGCGGGAATAATTCCTAATTAATTTTTAAAAACATAATTAAATGTGCAAATGGAAAGTGGTGACTAAGGAAATTATATAAAACAAATGGCTGAGAGGAGGAATGGATCACATTGGTTATGAGTAAGGTTATGCTGCAAAAATTCTGACTAGTTTTACTTGTGAGAGTTGGGATACCCAACTTGAGAGAGAGAGAGTGGTGGCTCTACCTTGCGAGGCAAGTTGGGAGCTCGAGGGTTATCATTGTGTTTGTGCATTAACCATTTGCGGCTCGGGGGGATAAGGGGTAAGAAGAGTACCCCTAGCATTGGATGGGAGGTATCGGT
Organism: Picea mariana; assembly: GCA_032191745.1. NCBI lineage: Eukaryota > Viridiplantae > Streptophyta > Pinopsida > Pinales > Pinaceae > Picea > Picea mariana. The sequence goes on from JASDQU010103121.1 coordinate 314,483, forward strand.
GAAGTCTTCACGGTTAGAAAATGGGGAGTTGGATGGAGTGCAAGCGCAGGAGAACCTCTTCAAATTATCGTCTTTGGTTACGGTACTTATGTTGAGATTGTAAAATTTTGTTAATATTTTTAATGTGTACTGTATTTCTTCTAAAATAAATATGGATCCTTAAAAACTTTCTCGTTGTTCATCATTAACTATAGCGATAATTACAATGCTTATTCTATTGAAGATTGAGGATTTCTCCCAACAATATGAGTCCCCTGGAGTTTATTTTCCATTTTATATCTCTGCGATTTTTTCCTTTAAAAGTACTGGGTGTGTTGGGGAGAAGCCTCCTTTCATTTACCTTGCAAACCCTACTGTTTTTAAAGCATCCACCCAACATGATATCCATTCAAATTCTTGGCATGTTTCTCTTGACATCCTCAACAAATTTCTGATGTGAATATCCTCTTCGATTTCACTTTCTCTCAACATTTTTGAAGTGATATCTTGTCTCTGCGATTTCCCAACAAAATTCGCACAACTATTCCTTCTTAAATTTTATGCGGTTGTTCAAAGCTAGATTGTGTTTTATCATTCTTTCTTTGTGTTTTCTTGGGGGAATTTTACAATTGTGCGCCCCATTCATTTCCTCAACGAATTACACCAAACCCTGCATTTTGCACTATTTTTCCCAACAATGTAACCTCTACATTTCCACTTTTCTATTTGGGTGAGTATCCTCTGCGTTTTCTTGCCAGCGATTTTATACTTATTTTTACTCTATGTTTTTGGGGAAGAGTTGGAGATTTGAACCTCCATTCTTGACAGTGATTTTATACTTATGTTTACTTTGCATTTTGGGGGAAGAGCCGAAGCTCTGAATATCCCTTCTTGACGGTTATTTAATACTTATGTTTACACTGTGTTTTGGGGAAGAGTTAGAGCTCTGAACCTCCCTTCTTGACAACAATTTTATACTTATGTTTACTCTGCTTTTTTTGGGAAGATACAGAGCTCTGAACCTCCCTTCTTGACAACGATTTTTAACTTTGTATTCTCAGCGAATTTTCTTCCTTACCTAGCAAATTTGTCCTGGATTCCCTCAACGATTTTAACTTTATTTTCTCATTGAATTGTCTTCCTTACCCAATGAATTTGTCCTGGATTCCATCAATTATTTTAACTTTATATTCTCAGCAAATTTCCTTCCTTACCTAGTGAACTCATCCTGGATTCCCTCACCGATTTTAACTTTATATTTCTCAACAAATTATCCTCCTTACCTAGCGAATTATTCCTGGATTCCCTCATCGTTTTTTAACTTTATATTCTCAACGAATTGTCTTCCTTACCTAGCGAATTTGTCCTGGATTCCCACAACGATTTTAACTTTATGGTTCTCAATGAATTAAATTCTTATTACGCCAATGCTATATTGGCTTATCTCTTATGCAGAGAGGGATTTATGGAATAACTCCTCCCAAGTGCAATTGGATTAAGAGGAACATTTGGACCTAACTTTACCTTTATTAAAGTTTTGGGATGTCATATTCTTGTTTGGATTAAAATTTAAAAGTACCTTCCTAAGGAGGCTATATGTATTCCTTAGTTATCATTTAATGGTGAGGAATTAATAATAATTAAGCGATCCTTTTTTTTTTCTAATTATTAGATACAATACATACAGACATAAGCACAATCTCTAGTTATGTCCCTTGCTTTTTAGATTTAGAGGTTCTTGAGATTAGTTGGTAATAGTGGTAGAATTTGTTTATTTGCAAAATAATGGAAAAAGAAAATTGTAGTGCTAGTGATGAAATATTTAGTTTGGGTTGTTAAGTTACCCTTGTTATAGGAGAATTGATCGTGGGTTATACTTTTACTTGTGATGTTTTTGGATCATGTTGAAGTGTATTGATCTACCTAATTTAGTAGTTCAATGATCTAGGTGGATATCAGTGGCCACCCACCTTTTCCAACTGGCTTAAAACAACTTTCTGGCAATTTTGGTAATTTACTATTTTTAGCAGGTTTTAACTTCCGTGGCCATTTTGAGGGCCTAAATGAAGGTTTTTCGAGATCAAGGTTCTCAATTATAGCCAAGGAATCATTGAGCCCCCAAAACGAATCTCCTCTACAATACCTTTCCAACGAGCTATCATACGCCTAAAATGGAGATCGTATGCAAAAGTTACGACCTCGAGAAGTTGATCTACTAACTTACCCAAACGGGGCCCACATGAATTTTGGTGCTTCATCCCCTAGGGTTAGGTTTTTGGATGTCTAGGACTTTTGGAATTCTCATTTATTGTAAAAAGGCCTTCAGAGACTCATTGTAACCATCTTCTTGTGAATGCGAGTAGCCGTCACATCTCTTCTCAGAGATAAGCTGCCACCATTCTAGCGAGTCTTTCACTCTGTATTTTTACAGTGTCTGTACATTTCTTTGATTAATAGAAATCATATATTATTGTATATCTGTGTTTGTGGTTGCATCTCTGATACATTTCTGTTACATTATTGAATATATGCAATATCTCTGTGCATTTCTTTATTATATCTCCGCTCTCATTTCGTGCCGAAAAAAATCTGGATCAGTGGTCTTGATCATACCATATTGAATTGTCGATTCTTGAAAAAGAATTTATTACTAATTTATTGATGTTGAATTCTAAAGTAATTAGATTCTTATGCCATTTAAATATTGATGACATATGATTACTTTAGTAACTAGATTTCTTGTGTTCATGAATATTAATGAATGTTGTACGATTGGTTATATGCTTAGTTTTCTTTGCACCATGGAACAATGTGAATGTGTAAGTTATTAGGTACTTAGATCTCTTCGTTCCCTTGAGCATGTTGATGTATGATTGTTGGAATTTAGTTTACTCTTGTGCTTTGAATGTTTAAATTTTAATGAATACATGATGGAGCGAATGAATTCCCTTGTGCCTTGTATTATGCTGATGATTAATTAATTAGATTGTCTTGCGCCATGGACTAATAGATGATTCATGGATGATTAAGATTTTAGACTACTCGTGCGCATTGTAATAAGGTTGATGTATGATTCCTAAGTAAATGGATTAATTTCCCACAATGAATGATGTCGATTTATGTTTAGTTTGGTAATTAGATCATACACGTACCTTGAAAACAATGTTGATTATTGTTTAATTCAATGATTGATTAATTGCATGCCTTGAAGTAAAGTAGATGTCTACTTTTATGCCTTGAGAATAAAATAAAGTTGATTACATTGCGCCTTAACTTTTGTTGTTGTATGATGGATTTATTAATTAAATTATCTTGTGCCTTGGAATTTATGTTATTTGTGATTGCTTATTAGAACACTAATGCACCATTGATTATCATTGATGTTGTTGATTTAGCTAGTTGCTTTTTGAACTTGATTGTGTTAGTGGGATGTAGACACGTCCTCATTCCTCAAAACAGTCGCCAACGCTGAGACCTTAAATGGTCAAAATAAAATGGATGAATCCTGGGCTTGAGCATTGCTTACGTGTCTTGGAGGTCCTAACCTTGCAGGGTAGGTTGGGCGGGTATTTTCTTTGTGGTATCCTGTGATGAGTTATATTGCGTCACCATTTATGTTACTTGTTGATTTGTGTCGTCATCTAATACAATGATATGTTAATTATGTGTCGTTACTAAATTTGATTGATGCATTGGTTACATTGTTATGGATTACGACTATGAGTCACTTGTAATGATTTTTTTGAAGTCATTGATTAGGCATTGTTGTGATTTATGTGTTGATGTTAATTTCCTATGAAAAAAAAAAAATACCTTTTGTGTTTCTCTTTCCTAGTCATAATGGAGGGGTCCCCTTACATATTTAAGCAACAGTCAACCCTTAAATCCATGATTCTCTCTGAGTTTCATGATTCACCTACCGTAGGGCATTCCAATTTTACCAAAACTTATGAATGGTTCAAACGTTCTTTCTTTTGGGACGGTAGGAAATAGGTCATCCACACATTTGTGGCCGAATGTGATACTTGTCAATGCAATAAGGGATAAATTGTCAAACCTTCGGGCACACTCCAACTGCTTCCACTTCCACCTACTATTTGGAAGGCTATTTCTATGTATTTCATTGTTGGATTACCCAAATCAGGAAATAAGTCATTTATCATGGTGGTAGTCGATCATATCTACAAATATGCTCAGTTTTGTTCTCTTCAGCGCCCATTCACAACATCCATAGTGGTTCAACGTTTTTTGGATAATATCTTCAAACTCCATGGAATGCATCATTCTATTGTTTTTGAAAAAGATCTAACTTTTACTAGCAATTTCTGGTAAGAATTATTCAGGATCCAGGGCACCCAATTGCATCTCACCACCGCCTATCATCCTCAGACTGATGGCCAAATGAAAGTGGTCAAAAGAAATTTGGAAACATATTTGAGGTGTTTTGCATCTTGCTATCCCCCATTTCTAGGGATAACTAGGGATTTTATGTCTCGAGGCCCTTAGGTTGCATACATGGAGTGAAAAGGGATAAACCGATTCTTGATGACCACTTACACAAATGGAAACCCTCTTCACCACAATACTTCTCTCATTCGTCACGATGGCATTCACCACATCATCTTGCTTATGGAAGACAATGGGTCTTCCTCCATGAGGTACAAGTCAGGTATTGTGGTAAGTGTCACTTTAATACTTGAGTCATTTGAGTATGTTGCATTTAAAGTTGATTTTGATTATAGAACGTCTTCTTGGAAATTATGCTCTTTTCCCTATTTCACCTTGGCGGTTGAAATTATTCCCTAGTAAGTGGTCACCCTTGGGGAGGGTTTGCTACTGAGAGGTCTTCTTGATGAGTCAATGTACCATTCCCGATCATACTTATCATTTTTCACACTTCATCATTTTCACCTCCTTGCCTTTTTGGATTTTTAATTGTACTAACCCAAGAAGGGATTGTACTTGATTTCATGGGAAGAATGGGCTGAAGGCCTGGAGGGAATGTAGTTGGAAAAATACAAATACAATATTATTACCTTCTAGATGCTCTCCCAAAGAGGTATTGATAATGATGAAGCGTTTCTCTTAAAATCGAAGACCTACAAAAGAAAATTTCACATATATAAATGTTCCACTTGTTGAGGGATCTACACAAGTGTGTTATACACTTTTCTTTACCATATGGCACTCTATCTACCTCTGGATTTAAGTGACATTTTGGTACTTCCTTCAAGTCTTATGTTACTCATTTGGAGTACCCAGTTGTCCTGGAGTATAATTAATTAATGTAAAATAATGGGCTTGGAAAAAGGTTTCATTGAAAAGGAAGGTGCAACACACCCTCTACAAAGGCACCCATAAATGAGACAATATGAACCCTTGTATGTCATGAATCCCGTGCAAAAAATTCTTACCCCTGTCCATTCCATATTCCTTACACATATTGGAGAGGATCCACCTAGGAAACACCCCTTGACCTAAGGAATGACTCACCCAATAGGTCACCTTGACAACCCTCCCATACCTAAACTTGGCAAATTGCATAGGGTCTTTGAGTCCTTGTTTAATTTGATAAGGTACTTTTGATGCACATGTTTAGGTGTCTCTTGTATTAAATGTGATTTTAATGTCCATGATACATTTGAATTGAGACTCTTGGAGGGCACACTCATTTTTCTTTGTAGGGCCTCTATTGATGGAAGATTTAGAGGAACAAGTCTAACTTGGGCTTTCATTGGGGAAGGAATCCCATAGGTTGGATGTCATGAACCACACACTTGGGAGATGAAAGATGACGGGTGTTTCCTTTGGAGGAGTGATTTTAGGAGCGCTTTTAGGATGGGTGATGGAAATTGACATTTAATTAAATTAAAATGTCGATTTATTGGTGCAACTAAGGGAACGGGTGACAAGTGTATGGCCGAAATAATTCCTAATTAATTTTAAAAACATAATTAAATGTGCAAATGGAAAGTGGTGACTAAGGAAATTATATAAAACAAATGGCTGAGAAGAGGAATGGATCACATTGGCTATGAGTAAGGTTATGATGCAAAAATTCTAACTGGTTTTACTTGTGAGAGTTGGGATACCCAACTTGAGAGAGAGAGAGAGAGAGAGAGGTGGCTCTACCTTGCAAGGAAAGTTGGGAGCTAGAGGGTTCTCGTTGTGTTTGTGCCTGGACCCTTTGCGGCTCGGGAGGATAAGGGGGAAGAAGAGTAACCCTAGCGTTGGATGGGAGGTATCGGTGAAGTCTTCATGGTTAGAAAACAGGGAGCTGGATGGAGCCCAAGCACAGGAGAACCTCTTCAAATTCTCATTTTCGGTTATGGTACTTATGTTGAGATTGTAAATTTTTGTTAATATTTTTAATGTGTATTGAATTTCTTCTAAAATAAGTATGGATCCTTAAAACCTTTCTTTTTGTTCATCATTAACTATAGAGATAATTACAATGCTTATTCTATTGAATATTGAGAATTTCGCCCAATGTTTTCTTGTTCTTTCGCCTATCAATACGAGTCCCCTGGAGTTTATTTTCCCTTTTATGTCTCTGCAATTTTTTCCTTTAAAAGTATTGGGTGTGTTGGGGGGAAGCCTCCTTTCATTTACCTTGCAAACCTTATTGTTTTTAAAGCATCCACCCAACATGATATCCATTCAACTTATTGGCGTTTTTCTCTTGACATCCTCAACAAATTTCTGATGTGAATATCCTCTTCGATTTCACTTTCCCTCGTCATTTTTGAAGTGATATCTTGTCTCTGTGATTTCCCAAGAAAATTCACACAACTATTCCTTCTTAAATTTTCTGTGGTTGTTCAAAACTAGATTGTGTTTTGTCATTCTTTCTTTGTGTTTTCTTGGGGGAATTTTACAACTCTACGCCCCATTCATTTCCTCAATGAATTACACCAAACCCTGCGTTTTTCACTGTTTCGCCCAGCAATGTAACCTCTACATTTCCACTTTTCCATTTGGGTGAGTATCCTCTGTGTTTTCTTAACAACAATTTTATACTTATTTTTACTCTATGTTTTTGGGGAAGAGTCGGAGCTCTGAACCTCCATTCTTGATAGCGATTTTATACTTATGTTTACTTTGCATTTTGGGGGAAGAGCTGGATCTTTGAATCTCCCTTATTGATAGTTATTTTATACTTATGTTTACTCTGTGTTTTGGGTAAGAGACAGAGCTCTGAACCTCCCTTCTTGACAACGATTTTATACTTATGTTTACTCTACTTTTTTGGGGAAGATACGGAGCTCTGAACCTCCCTTCTTGACAACGATTCTTTACTTTGTATTCTCAGTGAATTTCCTTCCTTACCTAGCGAATTCATCCTGGATTCCCTCAGCGATTTTAACTTTATATTTCTCATCGAATTGTCTTCCATACCCAATGAATTTGTCCTGGATTCCCTCAATGATTTTAACTTTATATTCTCAGCGAATTTCCTTCCTTACCTAGTGAATTCGTCCTCGATTCCCTCAGCGATTTTAACTTTATATTTATCAAAAAATTATCTTCCTTACCTAGTGAATTATTCCTAGGTTCCCTCATCGATTTTTAACTTTATGTTCTCAACGAATTGTCTTCCTTACCTAGAGAATTTGTCCTAGATTCCCTCAGCAATTTTAACTTTATGGTTCTCAGCGAATTGCCTTCTTATTACGCCAATGCTATATTGTCTTATCTCTTATGCAGAGAGGTATTTATGGAATAACTCCCCCCAAGTGTAATTGGATTAAGAGGAACATTTGGACCTACCTTTACCTTTATTAAAGTTTTGGGATGTCATTTTATTGTTTGGATTAAAATTTAAAAGTACCTTCCTAAGGAGGCTATATGTATTCCTTAGTTATCATTTAATGGTGAAGAATTCATAATAATTAAGTGATCCTTTCTTTTTATAATTATTAGATACAATACATACAAACATAAGGGCAATCTCTAGTTATGTCCCTTTCTTTTTAGATTTAGAGGTTCTTGAGATTAGTTGTTAATAGTGGTAGAATTTGTTTATTTGCAGAATAATGGAAAAAGAAAATTGTAGTGCTAGTGATGAAATATTTAGTTTGGGTTGTTAAGTTACCCTTGTTATAGGAGAATTGATCATGGGTTATACTTTTACTTGTGATTTTTTTGGATCATGTTGAAGTGTATTGATCTACCTAATTTAGTAGTTCAACCAGGATGGCAATACCAATTTTAGATCATACCATATTGAATTGTCGATTCTTGAGAAAGAGTTTATTACTAATTTATTGATGTTGAATTCTAAAGTAATTAGATTCTTGCACCATTTAAATATTGATGACATATGATTACTTTAGTAACTAGATTTCTTGTGTTCCATGAATATTAATGAATGTTGTACGATTGGTTATATGCTTAGTTTTCTTTGCACCATGGAACAATGTGGATGTGTAAGTGACTAGGTACTTAGATCTCTTCATGCCCCTGATCATGTTGATGTATGATTGTTGGAATTTAGTTTACTATTGCAATTTGAATGTTTAAATTTTAATGAATACATGATGGAGCGAATGAATTCCCTTACGCCTTGGATTATGTTGATGATTAAGTAAACAGATTTCCTTGCGCCATGGACTAATGATGATTCATGGATGATTACGCTTTTAGATTACTCACGCACATTGTAATAAGGTTGATGTATGATTCCTAAGTAAATGGATTAATTGCGCACAATGAATGATGTCAATTTATGTTTAGTTTGGTAATTAGATCATGCAGGTACCTTTAAAATAATGTTTATTATTGTTTAATTCAATGATTGATTAATTGCACACCTTGAAGTAAAGTAGATGTCTACTTTTATGCCTTGAGAATAAAATAAAGTTGATTACATTGCGCCTTAACTTTTGTCGTTGTATGATGGATTTAGTAATTAAATTATATTGTGCCTTGGAATTTATGTTATGTGTGATTGGTTACTAGAACACTATTGCACCATTGATTATCGTTGATGTTGTTGATTTAGCTAGTTGGTTTTTGGACTTGATTGTGTTAGTGGGATGTAGACACGTCCTTGTTCCTCAGAACAATCGCCAACCTTGAGACATTAAATGGTCAAAATAAAATAGATGAATCATAGGCCCTAGCATTGCTTACATGTCTTGGAGGTCCTAACCTTGCAGGGAAGGTTGAACGGGTATTTTCTTTGTGGTATCCTATGATGAGTTGATATTGTGTCACCATTTTTGTTACTTGTTGATTTGTGTCATTATCTAATACAATGATATGTTAATTATGTGTCATTATTAAATTTGATTGATGCATTGGTTACATCATTATGGATTACGACGATGAGTCACTAGTAATGATTTTTTTTATGTCATTGATTAGGCATTGTTGTGAATTATGTGTTGATGTTAATTTCCTATGCAAAAAACAAACAAAACTTTTGTGCTTCTCTTTCCTAGTCATAATGGAGGGGTCCTTACATATTTAAGCAAAATTCAACCCTTAAATCCATGATTCTCTCTGAGTTTCATGATTCACCTACTGCAGGGCATTCCAACTTTACCAAAACTTATGAACGATTCAAACATTCTTTCTTCTGGGACGGTAGGAAACAAGACATCCACACATTTGTGGTCGAATGTGATACCTGCCAATGCAAGAAGGGATAAATTGTCAAACCTCTAGGCACACTCCAACTGCTTCCACTTCCACCTACTATTTGGAAGGCTATTTCTATGGATTTCATTATTGGATTACCCAAATCAGGAAATAAGTCATTTATCATGGTGGTAGTCGATCGTATTTACAAATATGCTCATTTTTGTTCTCTTCAACGCCCATTCACAACATCCATAGTGGCTCAATGTTTTGTGGATAATATCTTCAAACTCCATGGAATGCATCATTCTATTGTTTTTGAAAAAGATCCAACTTTTACCAGCAATTTTCAGTAAGAATTATTCAGGCTCCAAGGCACCCAATTGCATCTCACCACTGCCTATCATCCCCAGACTGATGGGTAAACGAAAGTGGTCAAAAGAAATTTGGAAACATATTTGAGGTGTTTTTCATCTTGTTATCCCCCATTTCTAGGCATAACTAGGGAGTTTGTGTCTCGAGGCCCTTAGGTTGCATACATGGAGTGAAAAGGGATAGACCGATTCTTTGTGACCACTTACACAAATGGAAACCCTCTTCACCACAATACTTCTCTCATTCGTCGCGATGGAATTCACCACATCATCTTGCTTCTGGAAGACAATGGGTCTTCATCCATGAGGTACAAGTCAGGTATTGTGGTAAGCGTCACTTTAATACTTGATTCATTTGAGTATGTTGCATTTAAAGTTGATTTTGATTATAGAACGTCTTCTTGGAAATTATGTTTTTTTCCCTATTTCACCTTGGTGGTTGAAATTATGCCCTAGTAAGTGGTCACCCTTGGGGAAAGGTTTGCTACCGGGAGTTCTTCTTGATGATTCAACACACCATTCTTGATCATACTTATCATTTTTCACACTTCATCCTTTTCATCTCCTTGCCTTTTTGGATTTTTGATTGTACTAACCCAAGAAGGGATTGTACCTGATTTCATGGGAAGAAGGGGTTGAAGGCTCGAAGGGAACGTAGTTGGAAAAATATAAAGACAATATTATTATCTTCTATATGCTCTTCGAAAGAGGTATTGAGAATGATGAAGCGTTTCTCTTAAAATCGAAGACCTACAAAAGAAAATTTCACATATATAAATGTTCCACTTGTTGAGGGATCTACACAAGTGTGTTATACACTTTGCTTTACCATATGGCACTCTATGTACCCTTGGATTTAAGTGACATTGTGGTACTTCCTTCAAGTATTATGTTACCCATTTGGAGTACCGAGTTTTCTTGGAGTATAATTAATTAATGGAAAATAATGGGCTTGGAAAAAGGTTGCATTGAAAAGGAAGGTGCAACACGCCCTCTACAAAGGCACCCATAAATGAGACAATATGAACCCTTATATGTCATGAACCCCATGCCTAAAATTATTACCCCCATCCATTCCATATTCGTTACACATTTTGGAGAGTGTCCACCTAGGAAACACCTCTTGACCTGAGGAATGAATCACCCAATAGGTCACCTTGGCAACCCTCCCATACCTAAACTTGGAAAATTGCATAGGGTCTTTGAGTCCTTGTTTAATTTGATAAGGTAGTTTTGATGCACATGTTTAGGTGGCTCTTGTATTAAATGTGATTTTAATTTCCATGATACATTGGACTTGAGACCCTTAGAGGGCACACTCATTTTTCTTTGTAGGGCCTTGTTTGATGGAAGATTTGGAGGAAAAAGTCTAACTTGGGCCTTCATTGGGGAAGGAATCCCACAGATTGGATGTCATGACCCACAAACTTGGGAGTTGACAAATGATGGGTGTTTCCTTTGGAGGAGTGATTTTAGGAGTGCTTTTAGGATGGGTGAGGAAAATTGACATTTAATTAAATGAAAATGTGGATTTATTGGTGCAACTAAGGGAATGGGTGACAAGTGTATGGGGGGAATAATTCCTAATTAATTTTTAAAAACTGAATTAAATATGCAAATGGAAAGTGGTCACTAAGAAAATTATATAAAACAAATGGCTGAGAGGAGGAATGGATCACATTGGTTATGAGTAAGGTTATGTTGTAGAAATTATGAATGGTTTTACTTGTGAGAGTTGGGATACCCAACTTGAGAGAGAGAGAGTGGTGGCTCTACCTTGCGAGGCGAGATGGGAGCTAGAGGGTTCTCGTTGTGTTTGTGCATGCCCCCTTTGTGGCTTGGGGGTATAAGGGGGAAGAAGAGTACCCCTAGCATTGGATGGAAGGTACTATTGAAGTCTTTACGATTAGTAAGCGAGGATCTGGATGGAGCCCAAGCGTGGGAGAACCTATTCAAATTCTCTTCTTCGGTTATGGTACTTATGTTGAGATTGTAAAAAATTTCTAAGATTTTTAATGTGTACTGTATTTATTTTAAAATAAGTATGGATCCTTAAAACATTTCTTGGTGTTCATCATTAACTATAGCGATATTAAAATGCTTATTCTATTGAAGCTTGAGGATTTCACCCATTGCTTTCTTGTTCTTTCACCCAGCAATACAAGTCCCTTGGAGTTTATTTTCCCTTTTATGTCTCTACGATTTTTTCCTTTAAAAGTACTCGGTGTGTTGGGGAGAAGCCTCCTTTCATTTACCTTGCAAAACCTACTATTTTTAAAGAATCTGCCCAACATGATATCCATTCAACTTCCTAGTGTTTTTCTTTTGACATCCTCAACAAATTTCTGATGTGAATATCCTCTGTGATTTTACTTTCCCTTGGCATTTTTGAAGTGATATCTTGTCTCTGTGATTTCCCAAGAAAATTCGCAAAGCTATTCCTTCTTAAATTTTCTGGGCTTGGTCAAAACTAGACTGTGTTTTATCATTCTTTCTTTGTGTTTTCTTAGGGGAATTTTACAACTCTGCGCCCCATTCATTTCCTCAATGAATTACACCAAAACCTATGTTTTGCATTGTTTCACCCAACAATGTAACCTCTGCGTTTCCACTTTTCCATTTAGGTGAGTATCCTTTGCATTTTCTTGCCAACGATTTTATACTTATTTTTACTATGCATTTTTGGGGAAGGGTCAGATCTCTGAACCTGCATTCTTGACAACGATTTTATACTTATGTTTACTCTGTGTTTTGGGGGAAGATCCAGAGCTATGAACCTCCCTTCTTGACAGTTATTTTATACTTATGTTTACTCTACGTTTTGGGGAAGATCAAGAACTCTGAACCTCCCTTATCGACAATTATTTTATACTTATGTTTACTTTGCATTTTTGGGGAAGAGACGGAGCTCTGGACCTCCCTTCTTGACAACGATTTTTAACTTTGTATTCTCAACGAATTTCCTTTCTTACCTAGTGAATTCATCCTGGATTACCTCAACGATTTTAAATTTATATTTCTCATTGGATTGTCTTCCTTACCCAACGAATTCGTCCTTGATTCTCTCAAAAATTTTAACTTTATATTCTCATCAAATTTCCATCCTTACCCAGTGAATTCATCCTAGATTCCCTGAATGATTTTAACTTTATATTTATCAACAAATTCTCTTCCTTACCGAGCAAATTTGTCCTGGATTCCCTCATCGATTTTTAACTTTATATTCTCAGTGAAATGTCTTCCTTACCTAGAGAATGTGTCCTGGATTCCCTCAATGATTTTAACTTTATGGTTCTCAATGAATTGCCTTCTTATTACGCCAATGCTATATTGGGTTATCTCTTATGCACAGAGGGATCTATGGAATAACTCCTCCCAAGTGTAATTGGATTAAGAGGAACATCTGGACCTACCTTTACCTTTATTAAAGTTTTGGGATGTCATCTTCTTGTTTGGATTAAAATGTAAAAGTACCTTCCTAAGGAGGCTATATGTATTCATTAGTTATCATTTAATGGTGAAGAATTAATAATA
>JASDQU010103122.1:84211-97671 GCA_032191745.1 Picea mariana
TAACTATGTTGAACATGTATGGAACTTACAAAGATTAGAAACCTTTTTGGGAGAATATATTCTCTATTCAATGCATCCATGAAGGTATGGTGATTTTGGGTGGTGACCTCAATTTTACATTAATAATATGAAGTATGGAGAAATTTTTCTAGAGTAGACAAACTTGTTCATTTTTCAATTATCACATTGAGGTAACTGGACTTGTTGATATTGAACCCATCTTCATGGGCCCTACATAGAGAAATAACTTGGCCAGTGATGAGGGGTATCAAAGAGAATTTATAGGTTTCTAGTCTCCAGTTCAGTGCTTCAAAGTGTTGATAGATACAAGTCTTTGATTGATCCAAATAGGTTCTCTGGTCATAATCCTATTTCTTTGGAATTTGATTTCAACATTCGTAATCTAGGTAGCCTATTTAAAATTGGTGTTGGGTGGCATAAAGAGGAAGATTTTAAATCCTTGGTGAATAATGCGTGGAAATATTTTGATCCTAATTTAGGGGTTACTACTAGTGGTCAATTTGCAACATCCCTTAAGTAAAGGATAAGGTGGTATATTGGGATGGGGAAAGACATAGTAATATAGAAAAACTACTTAAGGAGGATGAAATGGATATTCTGGAGAAGTTTTTTGGGAATGAGATTGGGGTTTTTAATGATGAATAGATCCTAAGGTTAATAAAACGAGAAGCTAGGTAGTTGAAGTTACTTAGGGATTGAGATATTGAGTGGAGGATAACAATCTAGGCTTCCTGACGAGAGATATGTGACCAAAATTATAAATATTTTCACATATTTTAAAATCATAGATAGAGTATTAATTCCATATGTGAAAATAAAAATGAGGAAGGGGAATTGGTAATAAGTTTCAATGGACTGGCTAAGCTAGGGGTCAAACATTTTGAGAAAGTATAGAAATAATTGGAGTTGGAAAATATTGTTGAAATAGTCAAGGTAGGTTCATATTTTGAAAATTTTGTTTCATGTGAGGATAGTAATTATATATATGAGGAGGTTTTGAAATATAAACTCTTTATTTCCCTATATTATTTCCGCAAAGATAAGAGTCCAAGACCTTAAGGTTGGGCTGCTAAATTCTTCTTGTTTTTTTTTTTAGATTCTGGGTGAGGATTTACTTTGAGTGGTACAAGAAATTAGAACAAATGGAAATGTATTAGGTTCATTTATCTCTAACTTCATTACTCTCATCCCAATGGTATATTGAACTAATAATTTTGATTCTTTCAGATCTACATCTTCGTGTAATTGTGTAAACAAGAAATGCTCTAAGGTTCTATCAATTAGATTGATGAAAATTATTTCAAGATTCATACCGCCAAACAATTCCTTTTTCTGAAAGGACACCAAATACATGAAGCTATAGGGTTCTCTCAAGAGGGGTTACATACAATTAAATGCAAACATATACTAGCCATGGTGATCTAACTTGATCTATCCATAGCTTATGATAGAATGTGTTCGATTTATTTGAGACTATTGTCAATTCATAGAAGGTTTAATTTATCAATGATTAATTGATAATGGGGTGTGCCACATGAGTTTCTTATGAAATTATTATTAATGGATCAACATCTTCATTTTTCAAACATTCTAGGGGTTTGAGACAAAGGTGTCCATTATTGCCTTATATTTTTTGTTGATGGTTGAGGATTTGAGTAGATCCATATTATAAGCCAAAAGGGTTAGATCTATTCACGGAATTAGGGTTTGAGGTAATTAATCAATTACGCATTTATTATTTATGTATGATGCTCTCTTTTTTTCCAATGATATTGTAGTGGAGGGAAGAAAACTTAAGGAGATATTATCATTACATAACAAAGAAACATGTACAAAAATTGATGTATAGGAGTATGTTACAGTTCTTAATGAACTATAAGAGAAGGTAACATATATTTTAATTCAATTTTTTTTTCATTTAGACCACAAGAAACATGATATGGTATCAAGTATCTAAAACTTATTCTAAAACCAAATGATTATGGAAAGAAGGACTAGGAATGGTCACTGGCTAAGATTGAGAGGAGAAATAGTTTTTGGTGAAATAGATGGATATCTAGAGGAGGAATATTGGTACTAATAAAATATATTTTAGAGACAATTCCAATTTGTTGGAATTCATTAATGCACATCCCCAAAGGCAATCTAGAGAAGATAATAAATACATGTTTTAATTTCCTTTTGAGAGGGATTAATTTTTCAATGTTGGTACTCATTTGGAAAAGTGGTACTCTATAGCCAAGCTCAAGGATGAGGGTGGATGAGATATTAAGTCTATTCATGTATTTGGATCTTCAATTGATGAAAAGACACTTGGGAACCTAATCAGAAAGGTGAGTCTTTCAAAGAGGATTGTGATTAAAAAATATATTTCTCTAGGTACTTTAATGGATTGGATTAGAAGTGAAAGGAAAATTACAATAAATGTTTCCAATCGATGGAAATAATTATTCATTGCATTTACATTGATTGGGTAATGCATGGCTTATAAGGTGGGTGATGGATATTAGGTGAGGGTTGGAGAAGATGATATTATGGGTTGTGGGAATGAGGTGTTTATTTCTATTTATTTTGATTCAATATATACAAGATAGGGGATCCCACAACTACTATTATTTGGCATTAGGGTTGGATATCTACTCTAGATTTAATTTTGATAGGATATCATGAATAAGTATGGAATTCCTTCTATTTAGAGCTACATAGGGAACACTTTATATTAGGTGAGTACTTAGATGTTTTGGATTGGACCAAAAATAAGACTAGAGGTACATACATTACCTGATTGAGTTATAAAACTCTTTATGCCAATTACCAACAAGATACATAGTGTTGGTGGGATAAAATTTGGAAGATAAAGTGTAAGAATTGGGGATACCAACAAAATCATGCGCTCCTCCACCACAAAACAAGAGGGATGAATCAGATAGACAAAATGTTGAGTTTAGTTTAAGGAGGTGAAATTATTCTTATATGATGGAGTTGGGGTTCCTTGGACGTGCTCTGTGCCAAGGAACAACTCCATTGAATTTTGATTGAAAAAGACATAAGCATGGGGTGGGTGCTCCAATGAAGCATTGTGCGCCCCACCAAAGAGACAGGTTAGCTAGGATGTTAGTTGGGCACTTTGGTAGGAAATATGGAAGGTAAGATCAATAATGGGTGAGCTCGGGTGACCGACACTCCAAGGAGAGTGACTGAAGAGAGAAACCGATATGAGAAACCAATATAAGAGATCGAGGAAATGTGTGAAAAACGCTAGACAATGAAGAGGTGAATGATTGATGAAGGAACGACTTGGGCACCCAAACAAAAACAATGAGTCGACTAGGGGGGAAGTGGATGTGATTAAGCAATTCAGAAAAATCACCCAAGGGATGTGTTAGCACTCCATAAATCTATTTGGCTAATAAACAGATGATGAAGGTAACTCTTTTAACCAACTTTGAGACCTGAAAACTAGCCTTTTCAGACCTGGAGAGGGCTCTCTTAGAAATGGCGCGGTATCCACACAGGATATGACTTTGAAAACAATGGCTAGATTTAACACCGATGGTAAAAACGGTTTCTGGTTATATTGGCGCAGAAAAGTAAAACTTGGGCTATGGGGTCGATCTGAGGAAAATATGAAACAAATGACTCAGTGACTGGATTCGAGAGCAAAAGGCTAGGCGAGCAACAACCTTCAGTGTAAACCATAAAGTGTGGCAAGAGAAAAACACATGAAGTAACTCAAGAGTGACGTTGTGGATGAATTCAAAGTTAGCTTGAGAGGAAAACATTATGTCTAAGTGGTGCGAACAAGGGGCGCTATAAAATGAATCCATAGGTTTGAAAATTCGTTTGGAAATAGACAGTATGAGATATGAAATAAAAGGTAATAGGAAACACGTACGCAAATAAAGAGACAAAATACATCTGACTATCACAACTAGAATCTTTTCATCAAATCACCGGACCTTTGCATTAAATTTCGGTCAAAAACTCAAATTACATACAATAGCAGACGTTTTCTCAAAATTGCCAACTAACCTAGCTTACATCAAAAAGATGAAATATATAAACAAGGGCACCACTTGGGCTACCCTTCTTTCTAACTGCTAACCCTAAACTAGGAAAAACCACGCCACATGCGTCAGAGACTCTTCTCATGGCACTATCCAAAAGTAGGCAACAATCATTCCTGTCTACTGACGCTTGCCTTCAAGTTTTCCACGGGGTGTGATTGTTGGTCAGAATCCGATGTAGGAAAAAATGTGTCGCTGTATCTTTTGATCGGGTATCCTGGCGAACATGTGTCTTTCAAATCCTGTTGTCTACAATGTTGGTTTCATCTTCTGTTACACACCTATTTTCTAGAGAGTTGTGCGCAACAAATAGTTGTTCGATTCTCATGATTGTTATCAAAATGGTAATATGCTTCAAAAGACGCGTATCACTCAAAACTGTCGTGAAGAATAATGTCACCCATTAAAATTTCTCTTTTTGTGCACTGGCAAGAGCCACACAGATTCCCTGTTCGGCCACTCTGCATTCTCTGGGATGCTCCATGTGCCTTTCTTCTTCCATCCTTTTCACCTATCGCAACTAGAAAATAACGTTTTGTGCCTCTTTAAGATGCCTTTTCAGCCACACCATGTTCCCTCCGTGACTCTATGTAGTCTATGCTTCCACGGTCTTTGTCACTAGTTCTCACTTTAATTCCCTGTTCTCCTGATAAAGCTCAGCAATAGCCATTTTTTCTTTCTTTAGCTACTGAGATGATGCTTCCTCATTCATTCCCATGATGTCCTATTTACTTGTTCTAATCCCACGTTTTCGACTCGATTTCCTGGCTGGTTCTAGCTGGGTGACGTGTCTGAGTAGTCCTCTAGCTGCCAATCCGATGCGTGATCCTTCTGGAATTTTAGCCTTCATGGTCTCCTCATTCTTTCTCGTCCTGCCCCTCCTATGAGGCAGCTGTTGTTTGGAGGAGGAGGCTCCTACCATCTCCCTCTTCTGTATGAATTTCTTTGTTTTGGCTATTCTGTGACTTGATTTGGTATCTTCTGTAAGTGAAAGAATGGTTTATTCCACGTCTTTGGGAATGGTCGCCGCAGGTGCGAAAGAATCCCAATCTCTTTGAGGTTTGGACCTCAAAGGTATGCCACTCCACACACCCTTTTCTGTGCTCTAGGAAGCTTCCATGGCATGACCAAGGTAAAATCTGTGCACAACATTTTTAACGAATTCACCTGGGAGTGGTTTTGAACCAACTGGATTGGCAAAGGGAAATTGCGAAAAAAACTTAGGCCTGGTTCTATGAATGGAGGGAACGTCGATCATATGATATTTATAACGAGTCGGCCAAGAGAGGAAAACATGCTGGAAACCAATGAATTTATGGCGACAAGATGTTTCAAGTCGAACTTCAGGTTGTTCATGGAAAATCCCCACATGTGGAATGCAGGTGATATGGTTTGCAGTGCATGTATAATATGAACGCTACAATTTTTCATTCCCTCCGCCTTCATGATGAACTAATAATAACTATGGAACTTTCCGACGTGACCTTTATTAACCACTTGACTCAACCGGGGTACACATAAACTGGCTTCTTAACGGGATTCAACCTTTTGGGAAAAGACATGCCCATACTATGTATACAATTTCCAACTCTGACACCCTTTCCCATTGCCAAGGGCCAACCGTCCATTTGCTGACTTCAGCCTCACGGTGTTATGTACCTAACTTCACATGTTTGGGCACATGGATCATAACGTGACTCGAAACCGACTCTAAATGGAAAGAAAAATGGCGGCGCTAATAGGATGCATGCCAAATTAGAATAAATTCTACCCAAAAATGAAAGTGGGCAAACACTAAAGATCACGTTGGCTCCAAGGTGAAAGGGAACGTCTACTGGAAGGCTGGAAACCTATATAAACCAAGGGAGAAGACCATTTGGGAAGGAAGGAAGAAGGGACACATTCTTTACAATTGTAGAATTGGGAGTCTAAGGTAGCATCTAAGGCAGAGAGGGAAAGCTCCTCCCAAGGGGCCAAGTTGACCCTGGTGGGTGACTTGAGCCACCTTATAGAGTCTACATTGAGGAGTAGAGAGGGAAATGTTTTCTAGCTAACGAAACTGCTAGACGAGTATATTTTGGTGATGAAGATGGGTGTTGCAAGTCACACCATTCTGAGGCAAGGGAAACATGCTTTTCAGAGATGAAGCATGACAGAGAGATTTTCCATTCATACTTCTGACTAAGGAAATGAATGAAGGGCACATAGGTTGACTCGCCAAAGTAGATTCTTGGTGTTTTTGCACAAGTTCTTTTTGTAAACTAAGTGGAATCTCCCATTGTAAACTTTCTTTATGTGTGGCATGAGCTTGGATCGACACACTCTTGTTTTGTATTAAGAATTTGGGTGTTAGATTGGTTTGGCTGCCCACTTGCACATTTTGTTTTACTATGTATGAATTCTCTCTTTACTTTTTGGATTGTTCTAAGTAATAATATGCACACATAACTTAAGTAATAAAAAAAATAAAGTGAAGGTGTAGTCCAAGCCGAGTAGACCGGTGTAGCTTCATCGTCGAGTTGAAAAGATTCGATGTCATAGAGCGCTAGGAATTTTAGATGATTCTTCCATCCAACTGAGGGTTATGCAACATCCTGACAAGTGGTATAAAAGATAAACATGTGAAGAACTCATTCATCAATGAAAGGGACAAATTGGGCTCATTTCATTGAGAAGTTGGTGATTTTTGTCACTGTTGTGACTTGATATATCAAAATAAATTTTAGGTTGCAGGGTAGTTAGCTGAGCATATTTTCACCATGATAACTTTGTGTCATGCACTACCAAAGATAATAGTTGAGATAGTTGGGTTGTGGAAAACAATAGTATCTTTAAGAAGGAGTAACTCTTTGTAGAGTTTCACAAGTCAGTTAACAACAAGTGACTTAACAGTTGGATGATTTGTGCATGGTGTCCCGATGCAGAAACATTTCAAGGTGTGAATAGGACATGAAATGAAGATGGGTTTGGTTTGGTTCATGTAGAAGGTGACTTAGATGAAGTTTTGAGTATCACAGATTTGATTTGAAGACTTGATGTGAACAATTTGGATGCACCTTGTAGAGACGATTCTATATTGGACTTCGCTACACATAGTTGTTGGGTCATGTTGTTGTGAAACTTCAGTTGTAGTGAAAAATTGATGTGACGAAGTGTGTTGTGGAGTTGGCCACCTTGTTGATGAAAACTGAGGTTTGGACAACGAATTAAATTGGGGTGTGGTGACTTGGGATGATCATAGTTTTTTACTTCGCATAAAATTGAACTTTCTCTTGAGCCACAGTAAGGAGGTTCACTTATGTAAGCAAACTTGGTGGTTTGGGATGAGTTGTAGACCTGTGACAATATGAAGACTTGAATTGTGGGTTGTCAGAGATGTCATGCATGAGCATGATCATTTCAAGTTCTTGGTAGAATCTAGATTGTTGTATTGGGTCCTTTGAAGGGAGATGTGAATATTTGACCGAAGACAAGGGTGACCTATTTCCACCATAGAATTGGAGGATTTCCAAGTACTGCAAACTTTGTTGGAGTCACAAAGCATTTCATAGTTCCCTTGTGGGGGCATATGCAAATGAGGACTTGGATAAAATTGATTAGGCTAGTTCAAGGAGGGGACTTAGGAATATTTGGTTACAAAGATGGGGACGATTTGGATTATTCTCAAGCTATTTTATGAAGTGTGTTGAAGGGCTTATTTTGACGAAGAAGACAGTGAGGTGTGCACTTTGTTTGAGAGGATTTTGGATGAGGTGATTTGGAGTATGATTCACTTAGTTTTTTTCAATGAGTCGTCATGTGATGACTTGAGCAGTGCAACATAAATCCAAAGGAAGAAACAACTTGGATAAAAAATGGGTCGGTTCATTACAAGAGATGAATGAGAGAGGTGATGACTCATTTACGTTGGATCAGTTTGGACAGTACATTGGGACACCTGTGGAGGAATTTTTGGACTTAAAAATATTGTAGGATTGCACAGGAAGATTCAAATGTAGCATGAAAGTTGTAGTGTGGTGACGATTGTTGGATGTGCAAGACTTGTGCACTTGGAGCATTTCATAGACTAGTGACGAAGAAGATGGTAGATTGATCGATGAATACAAGATTACACTTGACTTGGGAATATTTATCAGTGAACCATGGTGCCATGGAGGGCATAGTTGCAACAACAATGAGGTAGTCTCGGGGATCCTACGGTTTGTGGGTTGGGTGAAGAGAGTGAATTTGGTTGGTCACACGGGTGGTAGACATGCAGTGATTTCCTTGAAATTTTTAATATATTGGATGCGATATGAGTTGGGTGCAACAGAGGGAGGAAGTGACAACAAATTTCACAACATAGATTATGGAGCTAACAAGTTAGAAGAAAACTTCATTTTGGAGTGACATCACAACACAACGGGTAAATGGAGTTTGTATTGGCGAGATGTTTTGTAGATGAGTCAAGTTGTGGACAAGATGAGATCAATTTGACATGGATGTGTTCCATCATGTGGGTGAATATGGTTGGAATTTCCATCCAACTCATTCGAAACTTGGGCGATTTAGTGTGCAGTGACATGTAAAAGGGGTTAGACTTCACGAGCATAACAATTTGTATGTACAACACTTGGTTGTTGTGGAGGAACTTCTTTACATATTTGGATGATGAAAACAGTAAGGAGGCAAGTGCAATATTTCCTTAGTGTTTTTGGGTTGATCATATGGAGGAATTTGGACATAAACGACTATTTTTCAATTGTGTGACAACATGCTCACGAGTTGGATGCAAAGTTGGATTAGCTACCCAACTTGTTCGAAACATCAGGGTTAATTGTGTATGGAGACATGACATAATTTAGTTGGATTATAGGCATAGTAGTTCGACACAACTATTCAACACTTACAAATTTTTCATGTTCTAATTGGGGTTGTGACAGGGGTTGTGATCGCAGTAGAGTAGAGAGTGATTGTCATGAAAATGATGGAAACTTGGATTACATTGTACATAGAGTTGGGGAAAGGTAGGTTGGTATAAAAATGAATTTGGGCAGTTTGAAAGGTTGTATGATGTTGTAGATTGATCATAGATGTTGTGGAAAGTTGAGGTTTTCACTTCATAGGAAACTTGAAGTTTCCACAAAGGAAAATTTAGGGGTTTCTGTTTCGGCATGAAACTTGGGGTTTCCAACAGAAACAATGATAAAAGGCATGAGTTCTAGCAAACTTGGATACAACATATTTCGGTTGATTTTTTCGTGATGGAAACAACTTGGAGTGGAGGAGGATATAAGGCTTGGGGAGATCGACCCAAGCATACGTTCCTCCGCCGCAAACCAAGATGGACAACTCGGGTAGGTAGAGAGCTCGGTTTGATTTGAGTAGGTGAAATTCTTCTTATATGATGTAGTTTGGGTTCCTTGGGCATGCTCCATGCCAAGGAACAACTCCACTAATTTTTTATTGACAAATAAGAAAGCATCGGGTGGGTGCTCCACCGAAGCATTGGGTGCCCCACCAAAGAGATGGGTTGACAAGAACGTTAGCTGGGCGCTTTGGTGGGAAAGAAGGAAGGCAAGCTTAGGCGACCAACACACCAAGGAGAGTGACCGAAGAGAGTGACCAAGATGAGCGACCAAGGAGACGTGCGATGAATACTGACCAACAAAGAGGTGAAAGATCGATCAAGGAATGACTTGGGAGCCGAAATGGAAATGATGAGTCATCCAGGGGGAAAGTGGGCGCGCTTAAGTGAATCGTTCGACTCAGATGTGAGCCCAATTAGACTAAATTCATCCCAAAAATGAAAGAGGACAAACACTAAAGGTCATGTCGACTCCAAGGTGAAGGGATGCGTCGATTGGAAGGTTGCGAGCCTATATAAGCCAAGGGAGAAGACCATTTGGGAAGGTAGGTAGAAGTGACACATACTTCACAATAGTAGAATTAGGAGTCCGAGGTAGAGAACGAGAGCTCCTCCCAAGGGGCCAAGTTGACCCTGGTGGGTGACTTGAGCCACCTTGTGGAGTCTGCATTGAGGACTAGAGAGGGTGATATTTTATGGCTAAGGAAACTGCTAGATGAGCATATTTTGGTGGTGAATATAGTTGTTACAAGTCACACCATTCTGAGGCAAGGGAAGCAAGATTTTCATAGATGAAGCATGAAAGAGAGAGTTTTTGTTCAGAATTCTAACATAGGAAATGAAGGAAGTGTGCATAGGTTGACTCGTTGAAGTAGAGTATTTGTGTTTTCACACATGTTCTTTGTGTAAACAAAGAAAAATATCTTGTTGTAAACATTCTTTATGTGTGGCACGAGATTGGCTCGACACACTATTGTTTTGTATTAATAATTTGGGTGTTATGTCAGTTTGGTTGCCCACTTGCACATTTTGTTTTACTGTGTATGAATTCTATCTTTACTTTTTGGATTGTTCTAAGTAATAAGGTGCAAACATAACTTAAGTAATCAACAAAACAAAGTGAAGGCGTAGTCTAGGCCGAGTGAACTGGTGTGTCTGTGTCGTAGAGATTTTGGAACATTGGATGATTCCTCCATCCAACCAAGAGTTCCCCAATGTGTTGACATCAAGGCTCCAATGAAGACAATTTTTTTTATGTGGTTAAATTTTAAGAATAAGATGCACATGGGAGATGTTGCATAAGCACAATAAATAGAGCCCTAGTATTTGTATTATTTGCAAATGGGGTCCAAAAACTACCAATCATCTATTTACTAATTGTATCTTTGCTCAAGAAATATGGAGGGATATGGGTAATTGGATAGGGAATAATAATTTTTGTAGTAGGGCATGTGTTGAAGACTATTTAAATCTTTCATTTGGGAGGTAGCATTTGAAGAAATTTAGATTTATTCCCTTTCTGGTTTTTTTGTGGATATGTCGACGATGCTCTACTTTTTGAGAACATAAATATGCCTAATTTTCAAGTTACTACTTAGGTTTGCTATATCTTTCATTAGTAAAAAAATACTTTGAAGGTTGGGGATGTAAGACAAATTGGAGAGTTGATGCTAGTTAAGTCCATCCCATAGGGATATTTTGATGGGGCCTATCAAGGGAGAAATTCTATATGTAGCATGGGTGGCATATTATATTTATCTAGTAGTCTCTTTCTCTAGTATAAAGAAAATATGGGAAGAGGTACTAATTACTATGGTGAATTTATGGAAATAAAAACTTTTTTGATGACAATATTAAACAAAGGACTACTAAAAATATAGGTCTATGGGGATTCAATTTTGGTTATCAATTTGATGAATAGAAAACTACATATCCAAAACACGACACTTCTTCCAATTTCCAAACAACTCAAGGAGAATTATATATTATTTGAATAGATCACATTCACACATGTTTATGGGTACATGAACATTGTTGTTGATTCTTTTTGTAAAATATGATTATCACTACGAATTGGACAACTTCTACTGGTGGAGACTTTGGATGAGATTACTATTGAATACATACATTATATTTATATATCTTTTCTGACTAGATGTGTTTTCTTTTTTGTATTTGGCCTATTTTAGAATTGTTTATAACTCTTTGTAAGACTGGAATATGATTAAAGGAGAGACTTACTAGTCCAATTATATCTAAAAATTTTGTACGAGGAGACCTAGTTATAACTTTAAAAGTCATCGTTTGGACAACTATTTCGAGTTGTTAGTTTTTGGAAGACTATAGTCTACCTGGGATAAATATATATGGTCAATACTACTCATATGTAATGTTCCTTGAACACCTAAAGAGAGTGTTTTCTAATCTCCAATGGAAGAAAAACTTTTTTCTCCTCATAAAAAAAAGGATGAAATCAAACTTTTTTCTCCTCATAAAAAAAAGGATGAAATCATACCAAGAAATGTTTATATTTCTTTTTTTTAATTAAATTAAATTATTCATGATCAACATGTCTTCCCTTCCATTAACTCATGTTTTTTCCATAATCATATTTAATTATTCATGGTCCATTGACATTTTGACCATTTTAATTTTATCAATTACATTATTTCCATAATAATATCCACCAATTACATTATTTCCATAATAATATCTAATTCTTCATAATAATATCTAATTCTTCATGATCCCTTGCTATTTTGTCCATTTCAATTTCCTCGATCACATATTTTGAATTCTATAAATCCACTATGTAATAATTGTAATTATATCCATAATAATATCTAATTCTTCATAATAATATCTAATTCTTCATGATCCCTTGCTATTTTGTCCATTTCAATTTCCTCGATCACATATTTTGAATTCTATAAATCCACTATGTAATAATTGTAACTATAAAAAAAAACCAATGATTATAAAAATAATGAGAGAGAATTTAGTATCCGAAACCCAACAATGCATCTTGCATCTTTCACTAGTGGGGGTTTAGTACAATCTCTAATAAAGTGTTCATCTCCAATATATATATCAATCTCATACAAAGTTTAATTACAATGTTATTTCGTGTTCAAAAGTATGATTATTCGAAATGGGTGGTTTTCTTATTAAGGACATGGAAAGTTAATTATAGAACACATGGAGAGTTCTTAATTTTAACTCTTGGACATGGTTGGTACTTTAGTAATCTAAGGTGGTGTAGTATAAAATGATTTTATTATTTTTTTAATGTTTCATTGTATGGTAATGGAATTTTAGTATTATGCAGATAATGATTGTTCTATCTTTAGTTTTTTCGTTTTTAATGTTGATTTATTAAAAGATGAAAAGTATTTAAAAAATTATTCAATAACTGAAATTGGGTAAAGTGTGTAAAAAATAATTTATTTCATTAAAATAACTTGTAAACAACTTATTAAATATTTAGGTGTAATATTTATCCATCAAATCATTTTTCTATATCTTTGCAACATTATGATAAAATGTATTAAAACTCAATTATATTTATTCTTATACATAATATGGTTATAGACATAAATATCCATGGATTAAATTGGAAAATGAAAGTGGATAGATTTGAAAATTCGAATGTCATCTAAAATAAACCATAATAAATTTTTCTTACTATAACATGATAACATTAATTAAAACATAAAAACCTCAAATCCCATTAAACTACACTATGACGATTATAACATTAATTAAAGAAGACCTCAAATCCCATTAAACTACACTATTATGATGAAATTTGATGATGCCAACACCATCTAAATGTCAATGTCAACTCTAAAAATAATTCACAATGTCCTTAAAAAAAAAATATGGCTATAAATTAAATTAAAACCTTAGGAAACATAAATTAGTGTAATTTATGGTACCATGCCCTTAAAAAAAAAGGTATACCCTAAAAAGCGAAGTTTATACTAGATGGTGTACATTCATAATGAGGTTTGTATTAGATAGTG
>JASDQU010103122.1:97814-108125 GCA_032191745.1 Picea mariana
ATATATATATATATATATATATAACACTTTATTTTGTTTTGTAATTTGCTTTGTTATTATAATTGTAAGTTTTAATATATTTTATTTCAATGTGATCACGAGAGTTTTAAATAAAATTAATAAAGATTTCACTATAAACATTCATAGTTATGATGATCTCGCCCTACTCAGGACCCCGGAACCGCCTTCGTGATCAGTATAGGTAGGACTAGGTGGGGATTGAGCCCGTTTTGAATGCAATCTATCAGGGCGATCAGGGCAACCGAGCTAACTGAACCCTTCGGCACTATGATGACGAGTAATGGATACGGCGAATTCCTTGAAACACGAATGGGTCTGACTGAAAACAACTCTTATATCAACAAAGGTAATAGAGTTTTCACTATTTATAACTAAAGTGATTTTTTTATTAATATAATTGTGGATTGGTTGTATGGTAGATATATTTGATTGTTCAACCTTTTTCTCTCCCATGACCTTCTCTTCTCCTAAATATGATCCAAATGTACTTAAATGTGTGTGAACAATAAAGTCAAATATATCATAAATTATAAAAATACATTTTGAATATATTTATACCATTTCAAACCCATTATCTTATTTATTATTAACTTTCATAATAGATTTAAACATGCTTATATACAAAATAATAATAATAATAATAATCTATTTTTGAGGTTATAGTCAAGCCACATCAAATTGGTGTATGAGACTCCCTTGTTTGTGGGACAAGGACCCCCTCCACCCAGTGATTTGACTGGTAAAGTCTATGTAGGTATACATACCCTACCCCCCTCTGGATTTGAACTTGTGACCTTTTAAGACACTTTTGAGATTGATACTTGTGTGGGTGTAATTAAACCTTTTTCGTGATGAAAATAAAGAAGGGTTAGTATTGTATGATTATAACCTTTTTTTATTTGTTATCACCGTAATAAGGTTAGACAATTTCTACTAAAATTGCAATCTTGGATATGAAACTTTTGTTTTTTTTATGTAGAAATTGATTCACCCCTTTGTAGTATTCTCAATACAAGTAAATTGGGCAATAATAATATTTAATATTTTCATTTCCATCAATTCAAAATGATTCCTACTAAATTTCATGTCCAAAATGTTGGTTCCTCATCTTATTATTCTAAATCGTTGAAAAAGAACTATTTAATAGATTCTTTAGACTCTTATGGTAAAAAAGTCTCTATTTTCCTCTATGTTTTTTTAACCACAAATTTGAAACATTGCATCAAGATGTATTTTCATAATTTTATTTATGGATTTTAGATTTGTAAACTTTCCTTTACTTTGAAAAAAAAAAATCAATTTATCACTAACTTGATTTTAAAATTTTGTTATTTATGTTAAAATTCAATTTTAAAATTTTATTTTTGAAATTTTAAATATATATATTATTATTATATATTAAATAATATTAAAGAAATGCTAATGTCAATTTTAAATTTTAAAGAACAATCTCACTTAATGCAACATCTCTAAACCATTTTCATTTGAGTCCAGCATTCTCCCATCTTAGTTTGAAGACAACACCCTCACAGCTTTGTTCCCTTCTAAATTTTATTGCATGCAAGTTTTGTCTCCTACTTTATCCATGGTTGTGATGCCAACCTTTCTTGTTCTCCTCAAAGTCAATCTTGGTAAGAGAGGACTTTGAACTACTTTTACATCCTTAACGGAAAGTGTCTTCTCTTCTAACATGTCGTTTGAATAGAGTATTGTAATTATAAGTGAGGTGGAAAACATAAATTTCATATAGATTGATTGATCTAGATAGTGAATTTGAAGATAATATAAAATGATGTTATTTGAATAAATTTGAAGATAATATAAGAAAATAAAATATAGTAAATAGTTAATTTTATATATTAACAAAATTAATTTTTTATATTATTATATATTTTACTTTTTCACATTTACATTTTAGGATTAAGAAATTATCAAGTTGACTTATTAATTGTCACAAAGCATAATTTAGTAAATCTAAGAAAGATTACTTCAATTTTAACATTTACATATTCATTATTAATTTTTTATAAATCTTAATATGGAGAATGGAATGTATATGGAGCGCAACCGTTTGTCGTTTACTTTTTAATTTTTAACAATTTCTTTTTACTGTGTACCATATCTCCCATACAACTACTGAATCATAGGTGTGGGTGGACGTTTATGGAAGTATAAATATTTCACATGGTAATGGAGAATGCCAACCGTGGTAATGGAGAATGCAAGGAGTCCCGTTTGTCATTTACTTCTTAATTTTTAACAATTTTTTTTTTACTGTGTACCATATCTCCCATACAACTACAGAATCATAGGTGTGGGCGAACGTGTATGGAAGTAAATCTTGCACGTGGTAATGTAAATATTTCACATCGTAATGGAGAATGTGAGGCATGCGTGGTAATGGAGAATGTGAGGCATTGTAATGAAGAATGCAAGGTATCTTAAAATTAGATGGAAGGTGGAATACATTAATAAGAATATAGATCTGTAACCTTGTGGTGCTTCATCATAGTAAATTTATTGTTATCACAAGATATCCACATGCTTCCCAAGAAACTCCCAATCTCAGTTTAGAGTGCGTCGAGCGAAATGTATTGTTATTACAAGTGATCCACATTTTGCCAAAGAAACTCCCAATCTCAGTCCAGAGTGTGTCGAGTGTCGGGCATGAGAATTTTTCTCTTTATATATGTTTTCTCATGATGTAGATATTATGACTTTGCAGGAATAAAAAAAATACATTATTACAGGAATATTTTTGCAGGAATAGTAACAACATTGCATTTGCAGGAATAATTGTACTTTGAAACAACAATAGTTGTTGGAAATTGGTGAAAACAGATTCCTCCAAGAATGGATTTGGATCCTATTATTCAGCGTTGGTTGCAACTAAATAGACCAAGTTAGAATATGGATAGGAGTGCATTTAATAATCAGTTTCTTGTGTAACTTTCTATGAAATGCTATAAATTCATGTATGCTCGTAGAGAAAAGATAGAGCATGAGAGAGTTGGAGATGAGAAATGATTGAGAGCCTATGAGACTTCTCTAGTTTCCATGTTTTGAATAATAAGAGAACTGAGTGGATGTTTCCCTCATGAGGTGAAGGAGGGTTTTACCACGTAAAATCTGTGTTCATTTTTTATGAGTTTGTCATTTGTGTTTTCAGTGTATTATTCTATTATGTTGTAATATTTGTTTTATGTGCTTGCTTGATCCTACAAGTGTTATCGGAGATTTATTTGGTTAGGAGCCACAGAGAACTTGTAGAAATGTATTATTGTTGGTTGGAGAGTCACATAGGATGAGATTGTTGGCCTCGACTCTCATTTTGTCCCACTATGCACGACCTTGTTTCTTCAGTTTTAATCTTTGTTGTGGCATTATTCGTGGTCATTGTAGGGGACAAGATGTGGATGGACATGGAAATTATCCCATCAATCTAGGCTCGTGGCATCATCAACTGATGACATTTTTCTAGAATAATTAGTAACTTATTGCGACCTACAAATAATATATGTGTCATTCAACTAAATTTCTGTGAGTCAAGACATGCAAATAATGTTTTTCATGTCGATCCTTATTTGTTTTATGCATTAATAAATGAGTTGTTGAATTGGCGAAAATTTATCGAGGATGTGTTGGCACTGCATATGATCCATTAAAGGTTATGGAGTAATACATTTTTTGAAATATTTTTTTTTTAAGGTGAATACCATGGCTTGTGTGATTTTTTAATGGAGTGGATTAGAAATTGTTATTTTTAAATGGTGGAATATTATATGGAATAGGAGGTATACGGTGAATTTATTAAACAATTTTTAAATTCATTTCCATTTATTTGATATTCCACTATATTATAAAGCTTTGTACTTTAAGTTTTGGTCTTAAAAACTTTTGATCCGGTTTTTTAAGAAAAATGGCAAAGACACAGGGTGCAAAGTTTGAGGTGGAGAAATTCAATGGTAAAATTAATTTTGAATTATGGAAACTTAAAATGCGAGATCTGCTTGTGAAACAAGGTCTCCAAAAGGAACTAGCGGGCAATTCAAAGAAACTCTTGGGTATGTCAGACAAGGACTGGGAAGATATGGATGCTAAATCTCTTAGTACCATTCGTCTGTGTTTAGCAGATGAAACTTGTTATTTAACATTGAAGAAGAGAAAACAACAATAGTATTATGGAGAAAGTTGGAATCTCTATACATGACAAAATCCTTGACGAACAGTATTTTCTTGAAGAGGCAGCTGTATACTTTAAGGATGAATGAAGGCACACAAATTGTTGATCATCTAAATACTTTTAATAACCTGATTTGTCATTTATATAGTGTGGATGTAAAATTCGAAGATGAAGATAAGGAAATTACTTTATTATGTACTTTACCTGAGTCATGGGATCATCTAGTCACGTCTATGTGGTTTGGTACATCATTATGATACTGTTGTTGGAGCCTTGTTATCTGAGGAAGGGTGCAGGAAAGCTAGTGTAGAAATGCCAACAACAATTGCAATGGTGACTAGAGGACGATCTAGAGAACGAGGGTAGAATCCGAAAGGTACATCCAGATCTAAGTCAAAGGGAAAAAAGGGTAAGCTAAAGTTTTTCTATTGTAATAAATTAGGACATCTCAAGAAAGATTATTGGAAACGAAAGTAAGCATCAAAGGAAGAGGACTCTACAAAGGAGGAAATTACAACCGAGAAGCATTTAGGTATGATTGATGAGGTATTGTCTACATCTAATATCTCACAATATCATTATAATTGGTTAATTGATTATGGAGCATCCCATCATATGTGTATTCATAGGAGTTGGTTCACAACATACCAATCTATAGATGACGGGGTAGTTTATATGGGAAATGATCTTGCATGTAAAACTATTGGGATAAGGAGTATCAGAATATAAATGTTTGATGGGACTGTTAGGATTCTAACAAAAGTGAGACATGTACATGATCTTAGAAAAAACTTGATATCTTTGGGAGTTCTGGATTCTTGTGGATATAAAGGCATAGTTCAAGGTGGAGTTTTAATGATATAGAAATGTATCTTGGTTGTCATGAAGGAAAACAGAGTGGAGAACCTATATAAACTTGAAGGGAGAACATAAATCGGTCATGCAACAATAACATTGGATGATGCAGGAGAATCCACTCGTTTATGGAATCAACAACTGGGTCATTTGAGTGAGAAAGGAATGAAGGTACTTGCTAATCGAAAGTTACTTCCTAGTTTAAAATCTGTAGATTTGAAGTTCTGTGAGCATTATATTTCTGGTAAATAATCTAGAAAAAAATTTAAGTCTTCAAAACACATAAGTAAAGGTATCCTTGACTATATTCATTATGATCTTTGGGGTCCATCTCCTAAACTCTCTTATGGAGGATCATCATATTTAGTCAGTTTTATAGATGATTACTCTAGGAAAGTATGGATCTATATGTTAAACAAAAAAGATGATGTTTTCGACATTTTTAAGAAGTTTAGAGCTTTGGTTGAAAAGAGCATTGGCAGGTCTATTAAATGTCTCAGAATAGATAATGGATCTGAATTTATTTCTAAGGATTTTTATAATTATTGCAAGAAGTATGGGATCATGAGACATAAAACCAATGACTACACTCTGCAGCAGAACGATGTTGTTGAACGCATTAACATGACTCTCCTCGAGAGAGAAAGGAGCATGTTTAGTAATGCAAAGTTGCAACAAGAATTGTGGGGGGAAGCATTGCTTACAACATGTTACTTGGTCAACAGATCACCATTGGCAACAATTGAATGGAAAATTACAGAAGAGGTATGGACAAGTCAACCATGTGATTATTTTAATCTTAGAGTATTTTGTTGTGAAGCCTACACACTTATTCCAAAAAATCAGCATTCCAAACTAGATCCAAAATCACGTAAATCAATATTTGTTGGATATGGCAATGGTGTTAAGGGATATAGATTGTGGAATCCTGTTGCCCACAAGATCATCATAAATAGAGATATAATATTTGATGATAGGAAACAAGCTAATGAACCACAATTACAACAAATTCAATTTGATATTTAGTCATCTACGAAGGATAATCATGAGGATGTCCATGAGGAGGAAATTCATGAGGAAAATCCTCAAGATGATGATCATATATAAATTCCTCAAGACATAGAGGAAATGCCACAACAAATTGTATGGATATCTACACAAGTCAAATCTTTTCCAAAAAGGTATGATGATTATGTTTCATCGGTTTCTTTGATTTCTAATGATGGTGAACCTAGTTGTTATAAGGAAGCAATGGAGGTATCTGAAAGTGACAAATTGAAAGAAGAAATGGAAGAATATATAGATTCCTTAAAAAGCAATGAAACATGAGACTTAGTAGAACTTCCAGAAAACAAAAAGGTTGTTGGGTGTAAATGGGTCTACAAATTGAAGAAAGGTGTTGATGATAAAGTGGACAAATACTAAGCAAGGTTGGTGGAAAAAGGGTATTCTCAGAAAGCAGGTATTGAATTTCATGAGACATTTTCACCAGTCGTAAAACTTGTTTCAATTAGAATTGTATTATCACTAGTTTCTTTACTTGATCTAGAATTGGAGCAACTAAATGTTAAAACAACATTTTTACATGGTGATTTGGATGAGGAAATTTCCATGGAACAACCAGAAGGGTTCATTTAGAATCGCAACAGGAAGTTTTTTTGCAAGCTCAAGAAATCATTGTATGGACTGAAGCAATCTCCCATGAAATGGTACAAGAAGTTTGATTCTTTCATGGTGGGCCAAAATTTTACCAGAAGTGAGTATGATCATTGTGTTTACTTTAAAAGGTTAGAAAATGGAATATTTATTATTATGTTGTTATATGTTGATGATATGCTTGTTGTGAGAAAAAACATGTTTGAAATCAGCAGGTTAAAGGGTCAATTCGCTTGGACATTTGATATGAAGAATCTAGGAGTAGTAAAACAGATTTTGGGCATGGAAATACATAGAGACAAAAAAAATGGTAAGTTGTGGTTATCACAAGAGAATTGTGTGGAGAAAATACTTCGAAGATTCAGTATCAATAAGGTGAAACACGTAAATATCCCTTTGTCTTCCCATTTGAAGCTTTATTCAAGTTTGAGTCCTAGTAATAATGAAGAAAAGGAGTTTATGTCTCATGTACCATATGCTAATGTAGTAGGAAGTTTGATGTATGCAATGGTATGTACAAGACCAAATATTTCACATACATTTGGTTTTTTCAGTAGATACATGGAAAATCCAAGAAAAGAACATTGGGCAGTAGTGAAATGGGTGCTTCGGTATCTTAGAGGCACAATAAATTATTGTATCACTTTTGATGGTTGTAGAGATCAAGTTTGTGGTTATGTTGATTCAGATTTTCCAGGTGACTTGGACAAAAGAATTTCTACTTCAGGATATGTCTTCACTCTTGCAAGTGGTACTATAAGTTGGATGTCAAAGCTTCAAAATATTGTTTATTTATCCACTGCAGAGGAAGAGTATATATCTTCTTCACATGATTATAAAGAGGCAACCTGGTTAAAGGGTTTACTGGGTGAGTTAGGAAGGTTTCAAAATATTGTAAAAAATTTATGTGATAGTCAAAGTGCTATTTATTTGGCTAAAAATCCATCTTATCATAGTAAGAAAAAACATATTCTTGTAAAATGTCTTTTGTAAGACATGTTATTGATGAAGGTGGAGTTTTCTTGAAAAGGTCCACACTCGCAAAAAATATGCAGACATATTCACGAAATCAGTAGCATTAGAGAAGTTGCGATGGAGTTTAGATTTTCTTGGTTTGTGGGAAAGGTGATAAACAAAAGCAATGAGCAAGGGATCAGATTAATTGTTGTCAAGGTGGAGATTGTTGGAAATTAGTGACAACAGATTCCTCGAAGAATGGATTAGGATCCTATTATTCAATGTTGGTTGCAACTAAATAGACCAAGTTAGAATATGGATAGGAGTGCATTTAATGATGAGTTTATTGTGTAATTGTGTATGAAATACTATAAATTCATGTATGCCTATAGAGGCAAGATAGAGTATGAGAGAGTTGGAGGTGAGAAATGATTGAGAGCCTCCAAGACTGTTGTAATTTCCATGTTTTGAATAATAAGAGAACCGATAATATTGCTTCGTGGATGTTTCCCTCATGACATGAAGGAGGGTTTTACCACGTAAAATTTATGTTCATTTTTTATGAGTTTGTCATTTTTGTTTTCAGTGTATTATTCTTTTTTGCTGTAATATTTTTTTTTTGTGCTTGCTTGATCCTAAAATAACTTCTTACAATGAACATGATGAGAGACTTGTTGGGGAAGTGAAGTATATGTTTATTTCAATTTCAATGGAATATGGAGCACAATTAATGAGTCCATCTAAATACGATATCAAGTGGGTGACAACCATCGATGGGTCTTCTCGCCCTCAAATCCCACAAAAAATTGATTGGATTTTGCTAAATCAACTGCAAGATGCTTCATGGGGATCACATTCACAACTTTCACTATTTCATTAACTCCTCAAGACTTTAGCTTGTATCATTACTCTCGCTACATGGAAAATCAAGCTTCATTTTTTTTCTTTGTATTATCACTGTATCTTTTATGTTATTTTCAATATAATGCAACTTTGTAATAATTAGGGTATATATTTGGGTATATTAGGATTTTAAGCATCATCCAATTTTGTAACAACTGAAACATATAGGAAAATATATACAGTATATGTCTTGATTGGAGGATAAATATTCTAAGGTTTCTTTCTGAGCATGTTGAATGGCATATCGAAAGATTGGAACCTTCGTGGGAGAAGAAACACTTTTTTTTTTTTACTATTGGTTTTTTAGTTCTTTTCAGTTTAGTAAAAGATTGAACTACAATTGCATTACATGCTAGAAATACAGAGTAACGATGAAAAGTACAACTTTGAAACTCGACTAAGAAATTGTTATAAAATGTTCATAAATAAAATGTAAGAATATAGAAATTATAAAATGTTCATAAATTTATTCAAAACAAATTTTAATTGGAATTATTTAAATGATATATTAAATCAACTTTTTATACTGTTTCAATTTTCATTGTGCAAATGACATAAATAAAGTTATAAAAGAATATGATTTATTTTGTTTTGTTTACTAATTTCATTTAGATGTAGTACAAATGACGTTAGAGATAACCTTTTGGAGATAATTTAAATATAAGTCTATTTATCTATTATATTATATTATATTATATTATATTATATTAAACAACCAATAATATTTTCATAATTGTTTGCAAGCATCATTTTTCACCTACTCTTGTGTCTTTACTTACTCATAGATTTGAAACCAAGAAATATTTGATAAACAAGTAATTAATTATCTTTAGGGTTAGAGTTATTAGAGTTATAGTTGTAGTTATATTAATTATTTGATTACATATATTAGGGTTAGAGTTAAGCTATATATTATATTGAAAATAGAATATATTATCTCTAATATATTTTTTATCTCTAATATATAAAATATTATATTATTTTTGTATCATTGTTTATATTATCTCTATATATTATAATTATAAATAAAATCTTGATTTATATGAACATGGTTTTTGAATTTATAATTACAAAATTTATTAATATAAATTGTTTATCTAATTGTGATTTTTTTATTGTCATATATATATAGAGATAATTTTAATTATACAATATATTTAAAATTTTATAAATAACACTTAAGAAACACATAAAATATAAATATTATTATTGTTTTTAGCAAGCATAATATTAAAATTAATATATTTAAAGTTATTTTAAGCATTAAAATATAAGTATTTTTATTGTTTTGTTTTGGGGTATATTATAAATGATTATTTTGTTTGTTTAAATGAATTATTTAAAATAATAATAAAAATACTAACATATAAAATCTCATTATTTTTTAATTGAAATTAAATTATTTAAAATATTCTTTAAAATACAAACACATAAAATATAAGTAATTGAGTAAATTTGAGACAATAATAATAAAAACTACATCAAATAAATAAAAGATTAAATTAAAAAAAACAAAGATATTAAATAATCATTTTTTTTTTAAGAAAAAAGTGTTGAATGTAAATCAAATGTCTAATAACAATATATTATATCAAGAAAAAGATCCAATATTTTATATTTTAAACCAAATGTCTAATAACAATACATCAAGAGAAATATAACATTTTATATTTTTATTTACATTAAGATATTTTAAATTTGACAAAAGAGATAAATATCTTTTATATCTTCTTGAA
>JASDQU010103122.1:108175-132444 GCA_032191745.1 Picea mariana
AAAAATAAAATAATATATAAAATTAAAAAACCATGGCATGAAAGGATCTGTCACCTTTGTATGAACAAGTTATTTGTATGAGAACACATTAGTTATATGAATCTATTTACTAAATCTATCACAATATTCATAAATGGATTTCAATTAAATATTTTACTACTATAAATCATAATTGTTTTTAACCCCTTCCTTTGCTTTTTATCGACAATCACAATTTGCAACACCAAAAATTAGAATGCATAAATGCATACTTTAATTTTATATATTCTTATTTGGAGGGGATAGATTTTACACTTCAAGATCATAGGCTATCAATGTCCTTAGAACATGTGTGATTCTAAGTTTCCTTCTATGTAATATATCACGTTAGTTCAAAGTTCCTATCTTTTTCACAAAGGAAACACTTAATTAGATTTTTTTATAAAAACTTCGCCAAAAATTCATTTCCGTAATGTATCGAACACAAACCAACCTTGTCATGCAACGAACATGCTCCGACGTTGCAATCTGACGAACAAATTTGGGCATTACAATGTGACAACCATAGTAATGTTGAAACATGTTGAAAATAGTAACGTTGCATAATGAAAGACATAGTAACATTGCAATATGACGAACATAGTAATTTTACAATCAGTTGAACATAGTAATGTCACAATGTGATGAACATAAATCAACCTCACAATGTGAAGAAAATAGGCATGTTGTGGCAATGTGGATAGTAATGTCACATGTGACATTCATAAACAGACATTGCAATGTGTCACAAATTGCCTTGTCATCACAATGTGACAAATATTTCCTCATGTTGCAATGTGACACACATATAGCGGCGTCTCAATGTGACAAAAATTTCCAAATGCCTCAATGTGTCAAATATAGTAACATTGCAATCTACCAAACATACTAATGTCCTAATGTGATGAACATATACATGAACATAATAATGTCGAAATATGTCAAACAAAGTAATGTCGCATAGTGACAGACATAATAACATTGCAATCAACTAAACATAGTAATGTCACAATGTGATGAACATAAATGGATGTCGCATTGTGACAAGCATAGGCATGCCATTACAATGTGATGTTCATAAACATACATTGCAATGTGTCACAAATCTCCTTTTCATCACAATGTGTCAAACATTTCCTCACGTTGCAATGTGACACACATATAATGACGTCTCAATGTGACAAACATTTCCAAACATCACAATGTGCAAAATATAGTAACATTGCAATCTACCAAACATACTAATGTCACAATGTGAAAAACATATCCATGAACATAATAATGTCGAAATATGTCAAACATAATAATGTCGCATAGTGACAAACATAGTAACATTGCAATCATCTGAACATAGCAATGTCACAATGTGATGAACATAAATGGATGTCACATTGTGACAAGCATAGGCATGTTGTCACAATGTGGATAGTAATGTCACAATGTGATGAACATAAAAAGATTTTTCAATGTGTCACACATCACCTTGGCGTCACAATGTGATGAACATTTCCTCACGTTGTAATGTGATGCACATATCCTGACATCACAATGTGACAAACATTTCCAAATGTCACAATGTGTCGAATAATGTAACATTGAAATCTACCAAACATAGTAACGTCATGCAATGTGTCAAACATAGTAACATTGCAATCTACCAATCTATCAAACATAGTAACGTCACAATGCGACAAACATTTCCAAACACCACTATGTGTCGAATATAGTAACAACAAAATCTACCAAACATACTAATGTCACAATGTGACGAACACATACAGACATCTCAATGTGACGAAAATATACAGATGTTGCATTGTGATGAACATATCCTTGTCGTCGCAATGTGACAAACCTTTACATATGTCTTAATGTGACGAACATATATGGATGTCTCAATGTGACGAACATATCCTTGACATCACAATGTGACGAACATATCCTTGATGTCACAATGTGATGAACATAAATAGACGTTGCAATGTGATGAACGTAGCCCTATCCTTGTAATGTGACGAACATGTCCGTTCATTGCAATGTGATGCTCATATTATGATGTCGCATTGTGAAAGACATTTCCAAACATTCCAATGGGATGAACACATCACATTGTCACAATGTGATGTACACCACCCAATGTCACAATGTGACAAACATATACCAACATTGCAATGATATGAACATTTGCCAACGTTTCTATGTGATGAACACAACACACTAGCGTACTGTGACAAACCTATTCCAACACCATAATGTGACAAACAAAAACCCTTCGTCATAATTTGATTACTATAACCTTACGATGTCATGTGACGTCCCATTGTGATGAAAAAAACATTATCAACATTTCAATATAGTAGTGCCATAGTAAAATTTGGTTAAATATAATCAACATAGCCCACCATAATCAGATCCACATGGTCAAAAAAGGTCATCCATGGACATGGTCAACCATAGTAAACCCTGGCCAACCATAGTCAACCATGGTCATGGTCAACTACATTCAACCAAGGTGAATGACAACCACGATAAACCATAGTCTCAATGACGAACATAAACAGACGTCTCAATGTGACGAACATATATGGACATTGCAATGTGATGAACATATCCTTGTCGTCGCAATGTGACAAACATAAATGGACGTTGCAATGTGACGGAGATAACGCTCTTGTTTTAATGTGACGAACATATCCTTTCATTGCAATGTGATGCCCATATTTTGACATTGCATTGTGAAAGGCATTTTCAAACGTTGCAATGGGATGAACACATCCCATTTTCGCAATGTCATGTACACAACCCAATGTCACAATCTGACAAACATAGACCAACATTGCAATGAGACAAACATTTCCCGACGTCTCTATGCGACGAACATAACCCATTATCGGGTTGTGATAAACCTATTACAACACGATAATGTGATAAACAAAACAACCCTTCATCATAATATGATTACTACAACCTTATGATGTGATGTGACGTCATAATTTGATGAACAAAACATGATCAACATTTCAATGTAGTAGTTCCATAGTAAATTTTGGCTTAACATAATCAGCATAGCCCATCGTAATAAGATCCATATGGTCAACAAAGGTCAGCCATGGGAATGGTCAACCATAATAAATAAAACCAACCATAGTCAACCATGGTCATGGTCAACCACAATCAACCATGGTGAAGGACAACCATGATCAACCATAGTCTCAATGACTAACATATATGAACGTTTCAATGTGATGAACATATACAGACGTTGCAATGTGATGAACATTTCTCTGTCGTCACAATGTGATGAACATAAACAAACGTTCCAATGTGATGAGCATAGCCCTATCATTGTAATGTGATGAACATATCCTTGCGTTGCAATGTGATGCTTATATTTTGACGTCACATTGTGAAAGACATTTTCAAACGTTGCAATGGGACAAACACATCCCATTGTCGCAATGTGATGTACACAACCCAATGTTGCAATGTGAAAAACATAGACCAACATTTCAATGAGATGAACATTTCCTGACATCGCTATGCGAAGAACATAACCCACTCCCAGACTGTGACAAACCTCTTCCAACACCATAATGTTACAAACAAAAACCCTTCGTTGTAATTTGATTACTGTAACCTTACGATGTCATTTGATGTCATAATGTGATTAAAAAAACATGATCAACATTGCAATGTAATAGTGCCATAGTAAAATTTGGTTAAACATAATCAACATATCCCACCATAATCAGATCCACATGGTCAACGATAGTCAACCATGGTCATGGTCAACTACATTCAACCATGTTGA
The DNA here is from genome assembly GCA_032191745.1 of Picea mariana. NCBI lineage: Eukaryota > Viridiplantae > Streptophyta > Pinopsida > Pinales > Pinaceae > Picea > Picea mariana. The sequence goes on from JASDQU010103122.1 coordinate 112,005, forward strand.
AGGACAACCATGATCAACAATAGTGAACCTTTCCTTCCCAAAGTCAACCAAGGCCTACCTATTTATTAATGTATTATTAATGCATTATCTATTATTAATGTATTTTTTATTATTACTGTAATAATGTAATATTAATGTATTAATTTAATAGTGTATTAATACTTTAACAATGTATTAATTAATATTGTATAAACATATTAATTAATTTATACATTAAATTGCTCTAATAATGTATTAATACTTTAGTAATGTATTTATTAAAATTGTATCAATGTATGAATTAAATAAATTAATATATTACAATATACATTAATGTATTAATGTCATTCATAGTCATGACCATAATAAACCATGATCATAGTGAACAATTGTCATGTTCAATAAATGTATTAATATATTAAGACTTGAATAATGTACTTATTAAGGTTTTATTATTTTGATAATTTATTATTAATGTATTAATATTTTAGAAATTTATTAATAAATAATATATTAATACTTTAATTTATACATTACAGTAATGTAATAACCTATTATTAATGTATTAATATTTTAATATTTTACTAAATACATTAAGTTCAATTTATTACTACTTTATTAATGTATTTAATATTTTATTAAGGTATTATTTTATTAGTGTATTAATACTTTAACAATGTATTAATTCAAAATGTTTTAATTAATTAATACATTACATTATTAATGTAATGTATTAATTAATGTAACATTTCTTTATTAATGTATTAATCAATGAATCAATATATACTTTACTTTATTAATGCATTATTAATATATTAATAGTTTAGTATGTTACATTATACACTAATGTATTAGTACTTTAATTTATACATTGCATAATAATGTATTATTAAATACATTGAGGTCAATGTATTATTGTGTTTACGTATTAATACTTTAGTAATATATTTATAAATGCATTTAACGTATTTAATGTGTTATTAGTCCCTACCGAACGCGTAGAGGGACTATAGCGATTGATAATTCGTTGACTTTATATTAGTTCGTGGTTTGACTACAAATTTTTGCATTCTTTCTATTGTTCGAACTATAGGAACTAAAAATATTATTTTTTATATAATAAAAAAACCCATATATGTCATGATCTCATTGGATAATAGATTTGAGGTTTTATTGCCAGCTTCATTATTCTCAGTGAATTATATGTTGCCATATCCAAAGTTTTTAACATCTATGGTATTTTTGAGTTTGTACTATTCATACTGAAATGTTTAGATATCCAAAGTTTATGACGGTTAACAATTCATTGACTTTATATTAGTTTTTCATTTGACTACAAATCTTTGAATAATTTTTATTGTTCGAACCACGGAAGAAAAAAAAAAAAAACATTATTTTTTATACAATGAAAAAACCCATATATATCATGATCTCGTTGGATAATATATTTGAGATCTTATTTCCATCTTTGCTATTCCCAATGATTTATATGTTGGCATATCCAAAGTTTTTATCATCTATGGTGTTTTTGAATTTGTACTCTTCATGTTGAAATGTTTGGATATCTATAGTTTTGAGCATGGATAGTCAGTTTTCATATTACTTTTTCCTCTGAGTAAATTTTTTTAGAATCTCCAGTGTTCAAAGTGTTGGTTTATTATTATTATTGTTGTTGTTGTTGTTATTTTTTTATTTTTTTTTATTATTGTTATTTTTCATTTTTATTTATTTTATTTATTGTTGTGTGTTTTGAGATTCTTTTTCATTGTTGCATACGTATTCTTAAATGTTTGCACAACGCGGCGCCCTTCGACGGTTCTAACAGCCTTAAGTGTTTACCTAATAGGCCTCACAACCTTAAATGTTTATTCTATAGTTGCGTTACAATACAATTTAGTTCACTTTTTGATACAGGGTTGTCTGTAGTGAATTTGGGTAATGTTGTTTTTCACCGGCATTACTACTTCACTGGTTGATTCTTTTTCATTGGTTCGTTCGATGTTGGTTGTTGTTGTTTGATTCAACTTTACAAAGTTGAGGTCCTGCAGCTGCAATTGGACCTCTTCGTGGTTGTTCACTGGTTTGTTGTTCTTCAACTTTGCAAGCATTTGGACCTGTTCTTGCGGTTTGCAGGTTTTGGAGTTGTGCTTATGTCATCCTTCATTAATGGGTAAGTTTTTGTTCCATGGTTATGTTGCTATTCCTTGTTTTTTTCTTTCTATTTGCAACTTGCAAGCAAGAATTTTCAATACTAGGAGTCTTTGCCTCACAACCTTGTTGCACAACATCTTTCTATGTGGCTGCTACACACATAATCTTTTCCTTGTTATTGAACGTCAATGTTCTATACAAAACCCGCCTTTGACGCAGCCGTGGGGACATATAAAAAAGAAAACTCCTCATTTTTCCTGCCCCTAAAAATGATGCGTTTGGAGCATTTTTTCCCAATGTTCTCCACATATTATTTGTTCCTGGAAACCATACATTTCGTGCATTTTTCTTAGTTTGTTCCCTTCTAAATGTCTTGTTCCACTTTGAATGTCGATGATGGACACAGAACCCAGATCTATCCCAGTTACAATGAAATATTAAAAAAAAAAAACGATATGTTCTCCTCTTATTTTCTATTCCTGGAAACCATGCGTTTGGTGCATTTTTTCCAGGTTGTTCCCTTCCAATCACATATGCCAAATTCCACTTTCTAGATATCGTGCCATAGCGGTTTCCAAAATAGCAATGCAATGGGTTTTAGAAAACGAGTTTGGAGTTGTCACAGGGGGCAAGCATATTCCAGGGTAAACTTCGTCCACATGTTTCCTTTGTCCTGTAATTTGTGTCTTGCAAAGCATCTTCTGCCAATGAAAAACTTGTAGGATGCATGCCAGGAATAGGTTCAAAAATGTTATACCTTGAATACTTGGTCTTTGTGCTTAGCAAATTTATAGTGTTATTTATTTGCATTGTCTGTTCTATTTGCTTTATTGTTCACTGTACCTTTGTTTGCTTGTCATATGCTGTGGTGACTAGGGAGGATTGAATTTGACAAGAAGAAGGTTGAAGGATAGCTAGTGGAATTGGTATGCAGTTCCACACTTGTAATTTTCTATTTGTCTTTTTTTTTCATTTTTTTTTTTAATTTTCTTTTCTCTGTTTGCATATAAACTGAATATAGGTAAGAAACATCTTGAAAATCACATTTTAAGAGATGTAACAAGTAAAATATGTTGATTCCTATGAAATAGATACAGACTCCATTGTCCATGACAACATTGACCAGGTATTACATACCAATGGGCCTTTTAGATTGGATGCATTCTCGTATACTGTAGGGGATTGCCTTTTCAATGCATTTCAGGTTCTATTGCATTTTCGTTATTCCTCGACCGACCTGTGCAATGGATTGGTAGATTATTTCTTGGAATGTTTAAAAAATGGCGAAGCTAAGGCATTTGATTCGTATGAATATGAATTGGCATCTCACTTTCTTTGGCAGTTGCATGGAATACATGATCTCACTACGTATTTTTTCAAAGATGCAGTTGTCTGCATATGCAATTATGCCTGCACATGAAAGGGGACTTTGGGGAGATACATTTTGTATAGGGTGTATTTCTAAGTGGCTCAATATATCAATTGGAATGTGGTCATTGACAAGAAAAAAAAGATATCTACTATTCAACAGAACTGCATCCAACGATCCATATTGCATCCTGTTCCATGATGCTAATCCTATCAATGGTCATTATGAAACACTATTGTATATAAAATTATCCATATGCAATATTGGAGGACCTCATATTTACTTGTCCCTCATTTTCAAAGACCTTTAATCACAATGGAAATGAATTATGCATGGCTTGTAGATAGCAACAATTGTTGCATCTAGTTGTGGAGATAGTCTATTCAATGCAATTTTCTATTTGGTAGAAACAGAGTTCAATGTTAATTCGTTTTGGATTTACACTGTACAATCCTTTTGCAATGTAATTATAGGTGGCAGCCAACAGGATTTTAGCTATTTTCATCAACACCTTTTGCCATATCTCCTAGAAAATATGCCGACAGTTGGAAGTTGGCAAGAATAACTTGTAAACATGGCACTGCCATATGAAAAAGGAAATGTAGAGGGTGGTAGATTCTATTTGCAATGGCTATCTATCATATTCAGAGTAAATATCCAGGTATGGTCGATCCTGCCAGATGACAGTGTCCATTCCTGGTGTATTGATTCAAACTACGATCGAACAATTCGCATCATATCTTTGAAAACAGATACGCCACATATACATTATCAACCTTTGATGGGAAATACTACTGGTTAAAGGTCCACTGTTCATCCCACCCAAACCGCATCGAATGTGCATACCCATAGAATGTTATTTAATGAGAATGAAACCCGTCCCAGTTGTGATGAAGTCATACAGGGCTTAAACAAAACATGTAGACTAACTTATTACAACTTGAAAAAGTTCATGCATGAAACTCGTCCCAGTTGTGATCAGGCCATAGATGGCTTAAACAAAAAATGTAGACTAACTTATCACAACTTGAAAAAGGTCATATGTGAGAGAAAAAAATACATTGATGATATGGGAAATGTAACAACCCTGGTTAAATAGATGCATAGGGATTATTAAGTAAAATTAATTAGATAATTAATTGTCCTAATATGGTTTTAGTTAAACAATGATTAGTATTAATAATATTATTTATTTATTTATTAATTGTTTATAATTTTTGATTGATTAATTAATTAATTAATTGATTACATAACACATTCAATGATTTGGGTAATAAATTAAGGGGCTTAATAACTTTAATTTAATCCTTATGAAACTTTACATATGATAGGTTAAGGATAAGATAATAAAGGAGGGGATAAGGTAATAAAGGAGGGGATAAGGTAATTAATGGAGGGGAGGAGAGTCGGTGAAGGGGGAGATATGACTGGGAAGAGTCCTATGGGAGAGGGATCATTATGAAAATTTGGGGAGGAGGAATTATTTCGAGGAGAGGATTGCATTTCTGGTTTACATATTTTTGTGGTGTTGGGAGTTTGGTTTTGGGGGTTTTTGTGAACCATTGCAGGGGGCACCGGGTTGCTGGGAGTTTTGGGCACGGGGGTCAGGATTCCTTATGGTATCCTGGAGCTAGGGAGCCAGACAGGCTGCTCCTAGCTGGCTGGGTGGTTAGTCGGTTTTTGGGAAGGGTTTGGTCAATGCATCAAGTTGGGCAAAGAAGTAGGGAAAGGACAACCAGATCAGTGGGAATTAGCATCAGGCAGAGGTATTTTTATTCTGTTATGTAATTCACTAGATTGTTGTTCATAATTAATTTAACCTGCTTATATGCATACATTGAAAGAAATTCCGTAGTCTTTCTGTGTAGAAGTAATCTTATATGTTTCAATTTATGGATTTTATTAGACTTAAATTAATTTGGTCCCTACAAGAAATACTGTCGGTTCAACGTCCAGTGTCAATGCTATCCAAACAACATCAAATCTACATAAGCACTGTATGATATTTAATCAAAATGAAACTCATCCCAGTTTCCATGAGGTCATCTTGCCCTTGAACAAAAAACATATACTAAGTTATCACAACTTGAAAAAGGTCATACGTGAGAGAAAAATACATTACTACGCTTCCTTCTAGACAAAAAATGACATATCACAACCTAAAAAAAATTGTTCGTGCATGACACAAGAGAAATAGGTACAGTCACATATCCCACAATGGTGATGGCACTGTCCGAGAGGGAAAAATCACATTTCGTGGGCTAGAACCAACAACATGCACTGCTACCAATGAAAACCAACAAACAATTTCTATGCATGCTTTCCTATGGAAGAAAGATGCAAGACAAACCTATGTGAAACAAATCAAATACACTCCTTCAATTTCATGTGCAATTTGCGATCAATTGAATTTCGCAAAAAACACTAAGTCTTTCACACCTGATTTGGAAGCAGAATACGTTTGCTTGACACTAAATGATAAAAAAAATTCCAGCGACAAAATTTGTCTTCCATGCAAACGATCGCTTGAAAATGGAAAACTGCCACAATTTGCAACATCTGACCAAATAAGATGTAATACACCACTACTAGATGTAAGTGCGCTTATAGATATTGAATAGAGACTTGTTTCCTTGCGAATTACATTTGCACAAATCATACCCTAGGGCTATAAATGACCCCAAATGGGCTTAACAGGATCAATTTTTAATGTGCCTATCCAACTAGATGTTGTGCAAAAATTCTTTCAAAAATTCATTAGCGATACAATGACAATTGTTGTGGCTCTCAAAAGACACTTGCAATACAAGAATGCATATCAGATAGGTAAAGTGTGTCTGCATGTTTTCATGAAAGCATTAAAATAATTATGTTCCAGGGCCTTGTACAAAGCACAAAACATTTGTATAAATGAGAACTAGAACAATGTTCTCAGAGAAGGGGATGACAACTCACAGACTCTCAAAACTACCAATGAATTTGATACAAGCGATGAATCAAAGATTGAAACACCTGCTGAGACATTGGTACATGGATTCACTGATTCACAGCTTATTCGTGACCTATAAGACAAGATTATCGAAATTGCACCTCCTGAGGGGCAACATCCACTTGGAATATTCAAGGACAAATTTCTTGAGGAAATGAACTTCCCAACACTATTCTATGGAGATCCACATCCCAATGACATTACAGAATGATTCTGTTATCATAAAATAGTTCGATGGGAGTTGCTACATTCAAGCGGTGACTTCTCTTGTCACATAACAAATTTGTTTTTCAAAACAATGTGCATAATAATATAGCAAGTGTTGTCTTGCATGTGGGTGAAAATAAGAAAAGGCCAGCTACAAGGAAGAAATTTGTTGGCCAAATATGTCAAGTACAAAGTAAACCTAGAAAAAATCTTGAAATGTGATATTGGATACATAGATTTAAAAAACATTTGTATCTCTCCTAAATATTTGCAACAAAACAAGAAAACTATTTTTGCAATGATCCAACAATTGGGACCACCAACATTTTTCATCGCATTTACAAATCCATAGCATTGCTGGGATCCATTGGTGGCTGCAATATCTGACTTGCATAAGAACAAGAAACATAAAAAAACAAACAGATACATTGGAAAATGATAGCATTGACTACCTCATAAGAAAAGACCCAGTGACATGTGCTCGCTACTATAGACATAGAATAAATGCTTTGAAACAATTGATATTGCATGATGAAACATTTTTCGAAAAAATATCAGACTATTTTTTTATGACTGAATTCCAGAACAGGGGGAGTGAGCATGACCACACACTATTGTGGATCGAGAGTGCACCGGTTTATGGAGATGACAACAAATCATAGACCAAACTTTTGTGGAAAAATACAGAACATGCAACACAGATCATTTGAATCCAGAACTTGCCAAAGTTCATAGACATTATCATACAAAAACTTGTAAAAAATGAAAAAACTCACATTGCAGATACAACTTCCCCATGCTGCCAATGAGAACAACAAGAATAATAGAGCCACTTAGTTTAGAGGACAATGTTGTCATTGAGAAATATAGATCCTTGTTCGCATTTCTAGAACAATGATACTTTGATGGGTTAATGAGCTTTGATGACTTATTGATAGAACTAAATCTAACAGAAGATGAGTACATCCAAGCTATACAATGTATTCTTAAACAACCAACAGTTTTCCTTAAACGAAAACTTTCCCATATCTGGAACAAAAGTTTCTCCAAGGAAATGTCAGTTATGTGGAATGAAAATACAGATGCACAGTATGTCCTCAATGCATATGCTGCAACATCGTATTGTACCTCATATATGACAAAGGTTGACAAATCTATGACAAGTTCATTTAGAAGAATACGGAAAGAACATGAAAGAAGTCATATTTATGCTATACAAATGATACACACACTTGGTAATACATTACTTAATCTTCAAAAAATGTCTGCTCAACAAGCAGTCCACATTTCACTTTCACTGCCCCTCAATTGTAGTTCAAGAAAATGTGTCTTCATAAACACATATCCACTTGAGAAACGCACATTTGTGCTTAAACCATCGTTTTTGCTAGAACAAGAGCCTGAAAATTCAGAGGACGTACTATGTTGCTCTATTATTGATTATTACCTCTAGCATCCATATCCTATTAAGCACATCTACTTAGCAAAATTCATATCGCATTACAAAAAAAAATGGTGCACCCATATCAAAAAGAAAAAAATTGTCTATGATATGGTTTTTCAAATACAACAAACATACTAAATATGAAAAATATTGTAGAGAAAAACTATTTTTATATGTTCTGTTCGATGAAAATGAAAAACACATTAAAACATAGCTTCCCTACATGGGAAGATGCGTATGTTGCCTCTGAGACTATAGTGCAAACCAATCAATCTAGATTTACTTACAATGTTAATCCAACATGGGGTGATCTAGAAAGTGCAGTTAATGAACTAGAAAACCCTAAAAATCTTGATGAGACATTCACAAACCGAAAAACAACCAGAACTCCCTGTGAGTCCTATGACTTGCAAGTATATTTTCCTCATCCTCAAGCATGCAACATTGAAAACCGTATCAATCTTGGTTTTCAAGTCACAAAACATCCTTTCCTTATTGAAAATAATGAATACCTTAGAATCATACATTTGTTGAATCGAGAACAACAAACAATTCTAAAGGACATTGCGCTTAAAACACACTTGAGCATGCACACTCATGTTCACTTGTTCCTTACAGGCAAAGTAGGAACATGCAAGAAATTCACAGCAAAAGAACTATTCCAAATGCTTATACAAATCTATGATTCAAACAATTCCTCTGATCCTATGAAACCAAAGGGCCTAATAGTTTCATACACGGGAAAATCTTCATATAATGCAGGTGGAACAACATTCCACTCTGCATTTTTTATGCCTTTTAACAAGTCACAGTTTCATCCACTCAACAAGGAAATGTTAGATACCTTGTCTAAGATTCATGACAAAATGCAACTTGTCTTCATAGATGATGCATCTTTGATTGGAAGTTGCTTCTTGTATTCCATTGACAACTAGCTAAGAAACATTAAACAAGTGCACATGAAATACTTTGGAAACATTGACATGATATTCTGTGGGGATCTTTACCAAGCACATCCCATACAAGATTCTTTAATATTTGAACAACCTACGTTCAACATGCAAACAATGATGCATGACTTCTGGAAAGACAATATTAAATGCTTTGAATTGCATACTACAATGCGCCAGACAGATGAAAAATTTATTGCAATTTTGAATAGAATGTGAACAAACATCCAAACACATGATGACTTAACATATATCAATTCGAGGTGCATGCAACCTGCACCAATAGACCCAACCTTCCCTTACCTGTTCTACACAAATAGGGATGTTTCAATGCATAACAAGTTCATGCTATCACTCATTCCTGGTGATGATATCATCATCAATTCAATTGACCTTGAAGAAGACAACCATGGAAATGTGCCACATCATGAGCATATATCCACTTTACCTTTGCAATTTGTCCTGAAAGTAGACATGCTGGTTGAAATATATTCGTGCAACTATGATTCACATGATGGCTTGGTCAATTGTGCAGATGGAATACTCAAAGGATATACCAAAAAAGAAAAACTTGATTTCCTCTAGATTAAGTTCATGAACTGCATATAGGCCATCGACAAGCAAACATGTTGGCTTATCTATATAATTCAAACACTGTAATCGATTGGACACCTATCTTGTGAATATCAAAACCAGTATCACATCAGCAAAGACAGGTCGACTGAAGATTCAAAAATAGTTTCCAATTAAACTTGCATGTGCACATACAGTCCACCGATCGCAAGGACTAACACTTGATAGTGTTGCATTTGAGCCTGCTGGAATTCGAATACATGGACTTGTATACACAACACTGTCCCATGTCATAAGTATAGACTCCTTGTATTTACTAATTTCTCTTACAAAAGATAACTTCAAAGTAAAACACAAAGTTGATATTGAGATGCAACGCCTCAAGACTACCACAAAGTGGCATCTATAGTATGATTACAAATCCATACAAACAAACTCATCTATATCAATTCTCTCACTTAACACACGCAAATTACATGCACATGTGGACGATATACTCAATGAATATGACACAATGCAATCCAATATTATGTTCTTACAGGAAACACACATGGCATTATGCATGCAAAACAAAAAATTTCCAAATCACAACTGCAAGTCAAGTTACATTACACATGGGGTGATGATATTGGTGAGAAAACATGTAACAATTTTGGAGAATATACATTTCAAAGAAAACAATGTTGAGATGCTGCTTGAAAAAGTATTTTTCAACGGATCAGAAATTGCAATACTGAATCTCTATGCTGCTCCCCATGCAACATTCTCTAACATACTAAATGTTCTTTCCAATGCATTGGACCATTTGCATCTAAATGAAACCATTATCATTTTAGGAGAATTCAATATTGACATGCTAAAAAATAATCCCAGAACAAAAGAATTGGAAAACTACATGTGCAAATATAGTTTCCGCTTTCTTTTGAACAACACAAGCCATGTACAAAACACAGTTATTGACCATGTATGGTCGAATGTTCCCATTTCAAAGTACAACGTCTTTATCTTAGACACATACTGGTTTGATCACAATACAATTGGTATAACACTTGAATTATGAGAGATACATCAAACATATTGCAAACTCATATTTCTATGTTTCAAAGCATATATGTTTAGCTTGCTATAGAAAATGAAGTTATCCAACTTCTTAGTTTTTCCCGGTTTGTACACATATTGGTCTGATCATGATACAATTTGTATTGCACTTGAATTATGAAATATACATCATTGCAAAATCATATTTCTATGTTTCAAAGCATATCTGTCTATATTGTTGCAGAAAGCAACGCTATCCAACTACTAGTTTTCCCTGCTTTGTAATTGATTTTGGGCACAAACGTTTTTTACACAAATTTTTATATATACACAAACATGGATGAAAAAAAACAATGAAAAACAAAAATGGTACATTCTTGTAACACTATCTGTTACTCTATTCCTTTTATTCTATTTTATTTACTCTATGTACATATTCCTCTCTTTTTTCTTTACATGTCAACTTATGTTCATGTCAATTTTGTTTTGTGATTTTTTTCATAGAAACACACTGGAAAACTGGACACGACAAAGAACTCTTAACTAGAAGTTTAGAACAATCCATGCAGAGGTGCATATTTCTACCCTTGTTCCATATCCAATTGTTTTTTATTTACTCTGTCTATATTTGTTACACTAATTTGTAGCTCTATTATTTTTTTCCTTGGATACTCAATATCTTCCTATATATTGACTTGTCTTTATGTCAATTCTATTTTCTGTGCTTCTGTATTCAAATAAATAAATCTGTACTCCATCTTTTTTTTCATGTGTTCCTACGTAGAAACTTGCTTTGATGTCCATTGTATTCTCTATATTGCTACATTGAAACAAGAAGACAGTAATTGGGCACAAGGATGGAGTGCAATGTGCTACGGAAAATACTGTGCATATGCTTGAGACTAAGAGGTATGGTTACAAAAAATCTCCGATCTGCATACGTTGTCCAATTTGTCCAGCTATATGTTTTTCCCATAGTTGATGTGTTTCTATCGCTTGATAATTATTACACTAACTATTGATCTGTGAGCCATAGAGTTCTTTGCTTCCTTTCTTTCTCTTCTTCTATACTTATACATTCTCCCTTTTCTTCTTACCCTCTAGTATCTGTTTTTGGTTCTATACTTATTTCCATGTCCATGCTCGCGGATTCCCGGGATGGCAGAGTGACAAATTCCATGTCCATCTATATCTTTACATCACGACTCCGACCGACCATCATTCATTTTCATACTTGGAAAATTTTATGGCTACAGATTCCTGTGTAAGTTCCATTGAACTCTCATGCCTCGTGTTCGCGGTATACATATTGTACCCCAAATTTTTTTTATGTACAATTTGACCCCGGAATCGAACCCCCGGGCCTCACTCTACCTACAATGACTCCATCTGAATGCTTGCATATAAATGTGCCAAGTCATATATTTTTTCTATTTCTTGTTGAGATCTAGATATAAATATCTCTTTTATCTTGAACCAGGGTCTATTGAAATTTAGCTATATTCCATGGCTTAAAATATTTTTCCCATAGTTGATGTGTTTCTATACCTTGATAATTATCAGAATAAGTGTTCTTGTGTCACGAATACAATACTTTTCTCCCTTTGTTTTTCCTATTCTATCCTTACCCATTCTTCCCTTTCTTCTTTCCCTATATTATCCATTTCGGGTTCTATTCTTAGTCACATATTTATGCTCGTGGGTTCCCAGGGTGGAGAAGTGAGAAATTATACATCCTTCTATATCTCCAAATCACGCGTCTGACCGACCACAGTCTGTTTCCACACTTAGCCAATTTATGGCCACGAGTTCCCTCGAAGACATTATCGAATTCCCGTGCCCCATGTTCAGATATACATATTGCACAAAAACCTCCGATTATATACAATTCGACCCCGGGCTCCTCAAAATCGCAAGCCTCACTCTGCCTACGATAACTCGGTCTGATCAGCCCACCTTTCCATACTTAAGATCAAGTGTTGTTATGTGATGCATAAATTTATTTACTCCCTTTTTTTTCTCTTCTATACTTGCCGTGTTTTACCTTTTCTTCTTCCCTTCTATTATTTGTTTCTGCTTCTATACATAGTCACATGTCTATGCTCACGGGTTCTCGGGGTTGCAGACTCATAAATTCAATATCCATCTATATATTCACATCACAAGTCCGACCAACTATTGTTCATTTCCATATTTAGCCAATTTTATGCCCGTCAGTTCCCATCTAGGCCCTATGGAACTATCATGCATCGAACTCTCATGCCCCATAGTCGATGTATTTCTATCGCTTGACAATTCTCAGACAAAGTGTTCATCTGTCGAGCATAAAGTTTTTGGCTCCCTTTATTTTTTTCCTCTTCTATGCTTAGTCTCATTTCTATGATAGTGAATTCCAAGGTGGTAGACGCACAAATTCTATATCCATCTATATCTTGACATCATGAGTCCAACTGACCGCTTTTGTTTTCTTACTTAGCCAATTTTATGGCAGCGGGTTCCCAAGTAGGCGTTATCAAACTCCCATGCCCCGTGTTCGGAGTATACATATTGCATCCAAAACTTGGGTGATATACAATTCAACCACAGACTCCCACGTTCAAAAATGTACCAAAGCATTTTTCACTCCCGTCCATCCTCGTCACCTTCGCCCCTTCCCAATGCACATTAAATATGAGTTTACTAGTGAAAGCTCATCACAGATGTTCGAAAAGATTGGCATTAATACGCAGAAAGTTTGAGGGCATCTCCCATTAAAATGCATTAATGGGAGAATATTATGTAATCTGATTAGTTTCTTATTTTAGTTTTTTTAAGGCATCATCATAGCAAGAATACAATATCAGCTCAGAAAAATGGTTATTTACCTCAAATTTTTGAAAGAATTGTACCCTGCCTTTCCATACTTAGTGAATTGTTCAGCTCCTATTCTCATAGATTCGCGGGTTGTCGGACTTCCACGTACACAAAAGTTTCGAAGAAATTTTCGTTGTCGTCCATCCTCGCCAACTTCCTGCGCTTCCCAATGCACATTAATTATGACTTTATCAATCACGACTCACCAAACACATCAAAATATTGGCATTAAAAGGCGAAAAGGTTGAGGACATATCCCATTAAAACACATTGAACCAAGATTTAACAGAGATTATATTATGATGTTGCAGCGTCTATTTTAAATACTATGAGGAGAAACGAAACTTTTTCATCAATTTATGGCTCCATCTCGACAACATTTCTTTGGAGATACCATAAACATTTTCGAGCGCGAGAACCAGAGTTTTCAGTTCTCCATAGCTTATGACTACTACTCGTCCCCTTCTGCCCAAAAGAAAGTTATCTCAACATATGGAATTGCAGCGACAACTTGTGTCCCAAATTTTTTTTACTTTAAGGAGTTGGTCACGTGTTGTGCCAATAACTATATTCCAAACCAACAAATTATCCAGATGGGAAACCATTCCCAAGTCTCCCTATCCCCTCAAGTATTTTGAAATATGTCAACACTTCCCGACCCAATGACTACTTTCAAGGGTGAGAATTGTAGACTATTCTTAAAGAAGCATGGTAATGAATTGGACCTCTTGTTGAAGTTCTTACAAAACCCAACGGGTGCTCCCCAAAACATAGCCATAATACAGGTTAGTGCATTTAAAACCCTTTTTTGGCAAATTGCATGGATTTTCCCGAGGACAACGAGACAAGAAAGTCCGACCAACATCTCTCAGATGATTCTGTATATTTTATATTTTACGGTCAAGGAGGAAGCCATTTTCCATTGTCGCAAGTTGATTTCCATTGAAATCTCTTCCCAGTTATTGCAGTATAGAAGGCAGAAGAGATTCTTTATGTCATCTTATTTAATTTTCGTCATAGCGAATTGCTACCCATTCCCTGGACTATCTATGTGTAGGAAGTTGAACTGTGAATTTGACCCATTTCACATATCTGGTACAATGTTTTTTGCTGGAATAGGAAGGCAGTACATCTATTGGTTTCATTTTTCCCATGAAAAAATAAAAAGTCAATTCATCTCTCTACCTTTGAAATTCAGGGATTTCATGGTCAGGCACCACTTCAATAGTTCTTTCACTAACACTATCCTAAATGAACTCGATGCCAATACCAATGACTCACCCAAGCACAAAGGAAAAGTCCCAGGTGAAAAAAGTGTCCAATCCCTGACCGCCACACCCAAGACCACAACATCTCAGTGCAGTACTCCAATGGCCCAAGTAACAAAGTCACACATAGTTCTTCAGGTGCAGGAGGAGATAAGAACCCTCCTTCTGGAAAAATTGAAAGTTGTCACAAACCTCCTGTGATTAAAAAACGGAAAACAATAGTCCCAGAACAGGAGGTACTGAGAGGAGAAATTGATATCCATGATCTCTCCCTTGAATATATGGAACTAGAAATTGACATTGACAAAGTGTTCCCCAACGACAACTAGCTAGAGAGCACTTCTCTGCACAATCCTGGGATGGAAATAATTGGCATAGATACATTGGACGAAGAAGAGTCTTTTGCATTTCAGAGCATTGTTTTTGATAGCGAATCCAAAAAATTGATTATTGAAAAGAAAGATTTAAAGAATAATAAAGGGAAATATCGTTTAGAGATCAATCTACAGAACATGGGCCCTTCCTAGATCTCCCAGAAACACTGAAAAACTAGAGATGCTCTAGACAACTCTATGACCGGCCTTGAAATGAAAAGCATCATATTAAAGGAGCGAATCAAGGAATTGGAGGCAACTCTAATGCCTCATCCATTGTTTACTACTCCTTTGGCAATGGTCGGGCCCACTGCACCTACGAAAAAGTTAAAAGGATTAGCAAGCCTTCTCATATCAGCCCACAGCTATGTGGAAAACAATATAAACAGAAGAATGGAATTAATAACAGAGGCTTGGGAGATTTCAAAGAATATGGTCTCTTTTGGAAGAAGAGCACATGCTTTTCATGAGTATCTGCAAGGCGATCTCAAGAACGAGCAAGGTTTCTACCTTGATGCAGTTTTACCATTTGGTGTTAAAGTTACCGGTATGATGGAATTCAGAAGAAGACAAGAGGATCTCCCTTCCCTAGATCGAATAGGCCAGGTAAATGAATGATGGAAAGAAAAGGTAAAGAATCTCAATGATATCATTCAAGCATGTGGCCAGGCCATATATAGAAGAAACAAACTATTCAAGAAGCTAACTGAGATAGATATAGCTTCCAGAACAAATGAAATCTAGGACCCTAAATTGATATTCAACTCATTGTTTTTAACCAACCAAGCATTTGATGATCAAGTTCATATCTATAAAAAACTGTCATTTGAGAATTTCTATGGCATTCTTGAATATGGTGAAGATGACGTGAAAACCTGGCTAGTCAATTATGCAATTAAAAACCAATATATTCAAGAAGCATTGCACAACCTATCTATTGATATAAGGGACTTGGAAAGTGAATTGTTCAATATAAAAATATGGTATGAAATCAACATAGCGCCCATGAGGAGCTACATCGAAGAATGGTTCAAAAAGGTTGTCAACCAGATAACTAATGAAGCTCAAAGCCAAGGAAAGCCATAAAAGGACATCAACAAGAAAATGATAAGGCATGGGACATCATCATAGTAAGTTGATACTGATCATATTATTCTGTCTTCATCCACTTACTCTAACAAAGTTTTAACCAAGGAATGACAAACAAAAATTTCTTCTTGCCAGGTCTTGTTGTTTCCATCGCCGACTTTCTTTTTTCTACAAACTTCATTCTTGTACATCTTTTATTTATAGTCCATGACAGTCCCAATCCCAGTCATTATGTAAAACACATTTTTGTTTCACAGAATATGTAATGAACTATATATTTTTTATCAAACTCAAAAACAACTATTTTTTGGGAAGTATTCTCAATTGAATTTTGTGATCCAGTTTATCTGAATATAAATATTTGAATTTGTTCTATGGTGACCTTCAATGTTTGGTTTTTTTATTTGAAATATGTATTTCTTCTTAAATTAACTCATTTCCCTGTACATGTTCCTGTTTTATATTGTGCATACATTACAACTTCCTATATTTCAGAATATTATTCAATATATGAAATGAAAAGTCATATAGTTTTTTCTCTATTGCTTCTAGGTTTGAGAAAACATTGCGAGCCCAAAACACCATTCAAATTCGAACATGATTTACATTTGGACCACAAATAATCTATTAAGATACATTAATATGAATGCATTTTAAATATATATAAACAAAATACCTTTAAACTTGGACCTAACTTTCTCGGGCTCCTGGATTGCTCACAGGTTGACCGGTCCCCATGTTCGCACAAGTTAATATTTCAAAGTCATGCAAGAATGTATCAAGAGCACAATCACTCCCACAAGTTGCGATAAAAACTAATCTTCAACAAACCATTTGCTCACAACCTTTTTAATGGTAAAAGCACAATATAAAACAAGTAAGTGGATAAAATATTGGACTAGAAAATGCTGGTTTTCCAATGGGGATTTCAAAGTATATGCAATAAGTATACAACTCCAAAAAACATACAGAAAATATCTTTCCAGCAAATGGAATATCCATCACAGATTTGAATATACTAGCCCTTATTTTCCCTCTTCTATACTTAACCAAATTATCATTTCTCTTTCCCCTCTACTTTCTCATTGTTACTTGGTCATTTTACTGAAAATATCTAGCTGTGTGGTTTGGCGGACTCATGCCTTCACATTTTCACTCATGATTTTATATCACGACTATGACCGACCACTTCCCCATTCCATACCTAGCCACATTTCCAATCGCGGATTCTTGGGTAGGTGCGCTCTAGATTGCACTTTCATTGTTTTGTGACCTCCAAAGATCACCCAAACTTCCACGATATACAAATTTATAACCAAACTCTCATATCATACCCTCTACCTCATTAGACAATTTTCCCTCAAAATTTTTGAGAGCTACAATTTGACCGTTGGGTCCTCACATCTCCTGTGGAACTATTGTCACCCCATTTTGAAGCTCGTTCGTCCTCTTTCCATACTTTTTCATTTGTCTGAATCTCTTTTGCGGATCGTTGAGTTGGCCGGTTCACGAAATATCATTGTTTCTTGTGCCCTCCACCTTCGCACTTCTTTCAAGTATGAAATAACTGAAGTTTAATGATGATAGATCCATAAACATATAGAAAAGATCTTTCAAGGAAATGGAATATCTATTACATATTTTAATATATTATCCCTTTCTTTCCCTCTTCTATACTTAACCAAATTCCCGTTTGTTTTTCCCTTTTACTTTCTCTTTCTGTTTATTTAGTCATTTTTTCGAAAATGTCTACCTGTACGGGTTGGTAGGATCGCGGGTTCACATTTGCACTCTTGCTTTTATATCCCGACCCCAACCGACTGCTTCCCATTCCATACCTAGCAGCTTTTTAGATCGTGGATTTCCAGGCAGGCGCGCTCTATATTGCACTTCCATTGTTTCGTGACCTGCTAACATCACCTAGACTTTCGCGATATACAAAGTCATTGTTGGACTCCCACATCATACCCTCTTCCATGATACACAATTTGCACTCAAAAGTCTTCTGTGATACACATATTTTAATATATTATACCTTCCTTTCCTTCTTCTATACTTAACCAAATTCTCATTTGTTTTTCCCCTTTACTTTCTCTTTCTGGTTATTTAGCCGTTTTTTCAAAAATGTTTTCACTTGTGCTTTTATATCCTGAATCCGACCGAACGCTTCCCATTTCATACCTATCAACTTTTCATATCACAGATTTCTAGGAAGGCGCGCTCTACATTGCACTTCCATTGTTCCATGACCTACAAACAACATCGGAACTTATGCGATAGACAAATTCATTGTCGGACTCCCACATCATACCCTCTTCTTTGATACACAGTTTTCACTCAAAAGTTATGAGACCTACAATTTGACCTTCGGGTCCTCACGTCTCCTGGGAAACTATTATCATCAAATTTTCAACCCCGTTTGTCCACTTTCCATACTTAGTCGTTGCTTGGAATCTCTTTCGTGCCTCCAATTCCTAGTCGTTGTTTCTTGTGCCCGTGACCTTCACACTTCTTTCCAACTATGAAATAACTGATATTTAATCCTAAGAACTCACCATGCCTCCAAGAGATAGTCATAGTAACTGTTTGTAGACAATTTGTCTAGAAACATGCAGAAATTATCCTACCAGGTAATGGGATATCTATTACAAATATCAATATATTAGGTATAATTTGAATACCATTTCCCTATTGCATACTCAATCAATTTTTTTCCCTTGCGGGTTCCCGGACAGGGGGACTGCATTTCCAGTATTCCTTGACCTGCAAATAACACCCTGGCTTTTGCAATGTACAAATTCACTTCCGAACTCCCAAATCATCCCCTCTTCCATGTTACACATTTTGCACTCAAAAGTTGTGATACATACAATTTGACCATAGGGGCCTCATGTCTCATCGAGAACCCTTGTCACCCTATTTTGAATATCGTCTGTCTGCTTTCCACACTTTTCCATTTCTTGGAATTTCTTTCGAGGATCGTCGGGTTGGCAGGTTCAGACAATTTCAAATTCCTAGTCACTTTTTCCTGTACCCGCTACCTTCACACTTCTTTCCAAGTATATGAAATAAGTTTAAAACTTCTACAGAAACATGCAGAAAAGATCTTGCCAAGAAATGGGATATCTATTACAAATTTGAATATATGACATGTTTTCCCTCTTCTATACTTAGCCAAATTCCTGTTTATTTTTTCACTCATGGCTTCACATTTTCACTCGTGATTTTATGTCGCGACTTCGACCGACCGCTTCCCCATTTCATACCTAGCCACATTTCGGATCACGGATTCCCGAGGAGGTGGGCTCTAGGGTGCACTTCCATTGTTTCGTGACCTCCAAAAAGCACACAAACTTCTACGGTATACAAATTTACAACCAAACTGTCACATTGTACCCTCTTCCCCATTACACAGTTTGCACTCAGAAGTTTTGAGAGCTATAATTTGACTGTCGAGTCCCCACATCTCCTGTGGAACTATTGTCACCCCATTTTTGAATCCCATTTGTACGCTTTCCATACTTCTCCATTTGTCTCAATCTCTTTTGTGGATCGTCAAGTTGGCGTGTTCATGAAATATCCAATTCCTAATCGTTGTTTCCTATGCCCTCTACCTTCACACTTCTTTCCATCCAATTCTGACCGACCTTTTCCCTATTCCATACTTGGTCACTTTTTCGATTGCGAGTTCCTGGATAGGCGGACTAAAGATTTCCCTTCCATTGTTTTGCGACATGCAAACAACACCTGCTATTCCGCAAATATACAAACTGACTGTTGGACCACCCCACCATGTACTCTTCCCTTTAACGCATTTTGCAGTCGAAAATTACGATAGATACAATTTGAATGTCGACCTTCACCTCTACTAACAATCCCTTTTAACCCTATTTTGAAACCCGTCCAATTTCTTTTCATACTTGGCCATTCCTTGTTTGCACTTGTTTATAATAAAAGAGTCTTATTTATAATAAAAAAGATTGTTTGATGCTAAACCAAGATTTGCAAAGATCTCCCATTAATAGACATTAAACCAACATTTCCAAAATCTTATATTATCCTTTCCGAGTATTAATTTCAAACACCATGGAATGTCATTCGTGGGACCTTGGGTTCGCCCATTCACAAAATCTTCAATCCCTAATTCTGAAAATGA
>JASDQU010103122.1:137982-148641 GCA_032191745.1 Picea mariana
GAAGGTTCAGACAATTTCCAATTCCTAGACACTTTTTCTTGTACCCGCTACCTTCACACTTATTTCCAAGTATATGCAATAAGTTTACAACTTCTCCGGAAACATGCAAAAAATATCTTACTATGAAATGGGATATCTATTACAGATTTTAATATATTACCTGTTTTCCCCTCTTCTATACTTAGCCAAATTCTCGTTTATTTTTTCACTCATGGCTTCACATTTTCACTCGTTATTTTATATCACGACTCCGAGCGACCGCTTCCCCATTCCATACCTAGCCACATTTTAGATCGTCGATTCCCAGGGAGGCGGGATCTAGGGTGCACTTCCATTGTTTCGTGACCTCCAAAGATCACACAGACTTCCGCGATATACAAATTTACAACCGAACTGTCACATCGTACCCTCTTCCCCATTACACAGTTTACACTTAGAAGTTTCAAGAGCTACAATTTGACCGTTGATTCCTCACGTCTCCTCTGGAACTATTTTCACCCCATCTTTGAATCCCATCCATACACTTTCCATACTTCTCCATTTGTCTCAATCTCTTTTGCGGATCATCGGGTTGGCGGGTTCATGAAATATCCAATTCCTAATCGTTGTTTCATGTGCCCTCTACCTTCAAACTTCTTTCCAACCAAGTATGACCGACCTTTTCCTTATTCCATACTTGGCCACTTTTTCGATTGCGAGTTCCTGGACAGCCGGACTAAAGATTTCCCTTCCATTGTTTCGTGACATGCAAACAGCACCCAGAATTCCGCAAATATACAAACCGACCACTGGACTGCCCCACCATGCACTCTTCCCTTTAACGCATTTTGTAGTCGAAAATTACAATACATACAATTTGAGTGACGGCCTTTACCTCTACTAGCAATCCCCTTTAACCTTATTTTGAAACCCGTCTTATCGCTTTTCATACTTTTTCATTCCTTGCTTGCACTTGTTTATAATAAAAGAGTCTTATTTATAATAAAAAAAATAGTTTAATGCTAAACCAAGATTTGCAAACATCTCCCATTAATACGCATTAAACCAACATTTCCAGAAGGTTATATTATCCTTTCCGAGTGTTAATTTCAAACACCATGGAATGTCATTCGCGCGACCTCGAGTTCTCCCATTCAAAAAATCTTCAATCCCTAATTCTGAAAACTAGTCGACCGACCATTTCCCTATTCCATACTTAGCCACTTTCCCGAAATTTCGCAAATACACAAATTGTCCGCTGAACTGCACCATCATGCCCTCTTCTATTTTACACATTTTGCAGTCAAAAATTCTGAGTCATACAATTTGACTGTTGGACACTCACCTCTCCTCATTATCTCCTGTAAACCTATTTTGAAGCCCGTTCGACCACTTTTCACACTTGGCCATTCCTTTCTTTCTCTTCCCTGTCTTCGTCACCTTCGCACTTGTTTATAATAAAAAAATGTTTATATATATATATATATATATATATAAGGCATTGTTTCTAAATATGCAATAATCTTTAATGCTAACAACTCATCATACAGGAACCGTATAAATTGTCATTGATGAGCGAAAGAATCAAGAAGATCTACCATTAATACACATTAAACCAAGATTTGCAGAGGGTTTTGTTATCCCTTCCCAGTGTTAATTTCAAATACCACGGAATGTCATTCACTTGTATTGTTCATGAAACCTCCAATCCTTAATTGTTCTTCATCGTGCATGCCACATTCGCACTTCTAAGTATGCAATAATTAAGCTTTACTTCTAACATCTCATCATCCAACACGCATAGATATTGTCATTAATGAGCGAAGAGCTCAAGGAGATTTCCCATTCACACGCATTGAACCAACATTTCTGGGGGGTTATATTATCCCCTCTGATTGTTCATTTCAAGCATTGTCTGGAACAAACAGACGCTCTCATAAACTAATGGAACCATTTCAACAATAGTTCTATGGAGATACAGTGAACATCTTCAGGCATGAGGCCCAGAACTACCACAATAACAAAGCATTGCTCCAACAGCCTACCACAGTAACAACACAACCCAAATTTCTTCAAACGCACAAGGAAATAACAACCCTCCTCATCCTAAAATTGATAGTTCTCATAAGCTTCTCGTGGAGAAGAAGAGAAAAAAAATTGTAGGGCACGGGGAAGTGCCCGAAATTGACAATGACAATATGGAACTTGACATTGATCTGGATAACATATTATGCAACCTTGATCAGCCGGGAGACGCGATCTAGCATAGTCTCCCAATGGACATAGTTGACACCAAAATTTTTAATGAATATGAATCCTTCGTATTCCAGAGCACTGTTTTTTACAGCGAATCTAAAAATTTAATTATTGAAAAGAGAGATGTCAAACATAAGAAAGGAATATCTCGTTTAGAGGTTGAAATTGCGAACATGTAGTTGTCCCAAATATATGGACTTCACAGAGCAACTAGAGATTCTCTTGATGATTCCATTGGAGTCATTGAGGCCAAAAATGATAGAATAAAGGACCGGATCAAGGAATTGGAGGAAGCTTTGATTCCTATGCCATTGCTTGTCAATCCTTTGGTAATAGCCATGCTTGCCACCCCTACAGCCAAGTTAAAAGGATCCTCCAACCTCCTCGCATTGTGTAGAGGATATGTGGAGAATAATATCAAGAAAAGAATGGAACCGATTACTAAGGCCTGGGAAACATCACAAACTATGGCTTCCCTGGGAACGAGGTCAAATAATTTGCTCGAACATCTGCAGAAGGATTTAAAAAATAAAGAGAGTTTCTATTTGGACACGATCATCCATTTTGCCTTTCATGTCAACAACATGACAGACAAAACAAGAAGACAACATGATCTCCCCTCCAAAATCTTGATCACTCAATTAGAAGCATGCTGGAAAGAGAAGGTGAAGAACATGTATCTCATTCTCCAGTCATGTGAGCAAGCCATATCAAAGAAAGAAACAGTATTCACAAAGATGACCAAAATAGACTTAGCCAGAAGGACCAACGAGTTCCAAGACCCAAACTTAATCGTCAACTCGTTGACGTTAACTAACCAAACCTTCGATAAACAAGTTGATATTTTTAAGGCGTTTTCATTAGAAACATTTTACAACATTCTTGAATATGGTGAAGATGACGTGGCCAACTGGCTAGTCGGCTATTCGGTACATAATGAAGACATTCATCAGGCTCTGTGTAATCTTTCTATTGATCTAAGCAAATTAGAAAATAAACTTTTGAACATAAAAATATGGAATGAGATCAACGTCACCCCCTTGACAAGCTACATTGAAGAATTCGTCGAAACGGAGTTGAAGCGGGTCGCCAATGAAAGGCAACAAAAAAAGACATAAGCAAGCAAATAGAAAAAAAGATGATATGTACCATCGATGTAAGTTTATACTGATCACATCCTGCTCTGTTTATCAATCTGGTTTTTCCACCTTTTTTGAATAGAAATATCTAGCCAAAGACTAATACCTTCCAATTTCTTCTTTCCAAGTATTACACTCTACCATCACCCACTTCTTCTTTCCATAGTCCTATTTCTTATACATATTTCTTTTATGGTCCGCGGGAGCCTCAATTCCATTCTATATGACAAATGCATTTAAATTTCCAGGAATATGTAACAAACTATTATTTTCTGATATATTTGAAATAAAACTTTTTTTTATCTCCTTTTATATTTATGTGCTCCTAAATTTTTATCTTCAACTATGCTGAAGACATTGTGTTTATTTCATTTCAATTGTCTTTTTCTCATGCATATTTTTTTATGTTGGGTCTGCAGGAGCCCTAATGCCACTCTATATGACAAACGCATTTAAAATGTCAGTCTATATGACAAACGCATTTAAATTTCCAGGAATATGTAGCACACTATTATTTTTTGATATATTCCAAATAACACTATTTTTTATGTCGTTTTATATTTATGTGCTCCTAAATTATTATCTTCAACTATGTTGAATGTCAAGAAATTGTATTTATTTAATTTGAATTATCTTTTTCTCATGCATATCTTTTTCTGCTACTATGCATATAACTTTTTTTTTTCTTGGCACATATAGAGACAGGTCTATGGAAATTTTACTTAACTCTAACCAGTTCAAAATATACATTGAACAGATAAAACATTGAAGAGATGAAACATGCAAAGTAGGACTACTGGAAAGAATGGAAATTTCGAACATAGCAAGATGGATTATATAGCTTCAAAAAATAAATGGGACTCTAGAGGACACGTGTCATTTCTTGCATGGATACCAATTGTCCTTTATATTGCTTGCCACATCTGCGCTGCAATTTCCATCTACCCCCGCTACTTTTTCCCCATCCCTCTGCATTTATTCCCAATTCAACCCGACAGAGACTACGCTGCAGCACTTGTTATATTTAATATTTTTATTGATGTATTTAATGAATTATTAATGTATAACTTTATTAGTGTATTAATACCTTAACAATGCATTAATTAATGATATATTAATTTATTGATACATTAGTAGACCATTAGTTTATATACATTAATACACTATAATTAATTAATACATTAATTATGTATTAATATTTATAATTAATTAATACATTAATAGTCTTTCACAAGGCATGTCGATAGTCAACTAGCAACAACCACTTTATAAAAATGGTTGATATAGCCCGGGCCATTTTTCACCTTTCCAAACTAATGATGCTCATCTACATATATCAACCATTTTTATAAAGTGATTATTATTAATACTTTATATATATATGTAATAGAAGCATTGATTTTATTATGCTAATTGTAATTATTAAGATATGAACCTTAAAAGTTAATTACATTTAATGCATTGTAATAACGTGCATTTTTGGTTTATTTTTTAAATGTGTCTTTGTACCTCAATTTTGGGATGATTATTCTATATTGTAAATGGATCATTTAAAAGTCCTCATACTCTACATTGTAACTACCCTTGGCTCATTTACATATGCCACAACCATATGACGATACGTAGAGTGATATATTAAATTAATATTTATGTTCTTTAGTAGTAATAAAACATGTATATTATTCTATTGATGTTTGCCTCTTTAAAGGTTAATACTATATAAATCTTTGTCTTTTTATGTTTCATCTTTGTGAAATATTTCTATATGGTATCCGCTTGTAATTTCCAAATATGATATCAGAGTGCTTCTGATGTTAATTTTTTTATTTTTTATTAAAAAAATAACTACTAACAACTACTAAGTGTTTAATATTTATTAAAGGATGTTTACTTCCCAAGTAAAGAAAGAGATTTTAAGAGTAGCGGAGTCGTTATCCCTGAAATGTGAACGAAATATAGCAATGGATGACCAAGTCTCGATCACGCAATCAAAGTTTATTTATAATCGAGGGAATTTGATTTACTAAGCTGGCAACGCTCCGTGGCAACGCTCCGTGTCAAGTGAATATCATGTTTTAAACTTTTGTGAAATAGCTTGTTATAAACGGTCAATGTTATTAGGTTGAAAGGCGTACACCTATTGATAATGGGTACAATTAATGATCTTTTAACCTTATTTAACCTTAAACCTTAATCTGATGGCTATGCATTGAAGACGCTAGCATATTCTTAGTCTTCCTCCAAAATCAATGGGTCAGATTTATTGTTCATAATTTTCTTGCATTTATCAAGGCACTAGTTAACAAGTTTACTTTTTAACATTTACCTAATCACATTAAAAAATTACCGTAAGGATGTAAGGATATGTAATTGCCACGTTTAAATGATTAAGTAGGATTAAACCGTGGCATCTAAATAAATGCCCACGTTCTGCTTCTAAACCGGCGGTCTGATGCCCATGCGTTCCATTTATCAACCTAATGGGATTACCACAGACGTTTTATATTGGGGGCACGCGTTCTCAGCCGATACCTTTCGACGTTCTCAGTCGTGAGTTAGCGGCTCTACTAGTTATACTAAATCATGAAAATTTAATTGTATTCGATAGAAAATTTAATTATGTTTAAAGGGGTATATTTATTGATAATGGACATATTTAATAGGTTTTTAGTGTTTAATTAGTTTTGTATGGACAAGATTAAATATTGATGGAATATTCTTAGTTGTCTCAATAAATCAATGGTTGTGATTTCAACCACTAAATTCCTCACTATTATAAAGGTATCGTTTACATGTTTATTTTTTTATTTTTACTTGATCATATTTAAAATTTACTATGGTAGCTATCTAATTGCTACGTCTGAGTAATTAACAAAAATTAAAGTTTTGTTATAAAGTGAAAAGATTTATGACCACTTTTCATTTTATGACTGAGTTTCATTTTCTAAACTAACCTTTTCACTTTCACCAACCACAAATTTACAACTGTACTAATATTAACTTCATTATAACACTGCAAGATACACCATCATACTTTCAACCCAATTAAAAGAACTATATACAAACGGAAAACCTGCTCTCTACAGAGATTGTTATGTCTGTAGATGCAACTAGCGGTTGAATTTAGCTATTAATTATTCCACTCTCCTGAAAGCCGGCTCATTGTACTTGCCGCTATCAATTATTTCGCAATCTTTAATAAATTCGACGATTTATCCAGTTATTAACTCTGTCTAAAGTCTCGAATGGACCTTATATTCCGATTATATTGCATAGTTTTCTAAACCACTTAGATGATAGTGACATAAGATGAACCAAACGAAAGCCCGAGGTAATGGACAGGTATTTATAAATGTGAATATAAAGTTTTCATGAACATATTTTGAGAAGAAATATATCTTTAATATAATCACTTGTCCGGTGACTTAAAATCATTACGAGGACCTAAGCCTCACTTGACTTTACAATTCCCGAAGCCTTAATTGACTTTGCTACTTGTGATATTTTGGGAAGATCCTTATCCGACCTTCATTACTTAATAACACACCCATAAACAAAATTTTGATGGCCTTGGCTACTTATCACATTGTGGAAAGATCTTTTACTAACCTTCTTTAACAATTCAACATATCCATAAACAAAATAAACATAAGACACTTTTGAGATTTATGTTTATGAGTGTCTTTCTCCTCTTCCTTGGAAAGCTCAAGTTTATTGTCTTTGCTAGTTGCACTTGCAGTTGCTAGTTACAGTTGCCAGTTGCAATTGCAATTGTAGTTGCTAGTTGCCAGTTGTAGTTGGAGTTGCCAGTTGCGCAAGCCATGAGATTAGAAGAGATGCCAGACGGTGCTACAAACTTCTAGGTATGCACTTTTATATGTTTTTAAAGTTATATTATCTAGAAAAACATGAATGTGTTTACAAGGGACCTTTGTCTAAAACAAAATTCGTAGATCCAAAGGGATCTCACATTCAGTGCATTCAGAAAAATAGTGCATCCTCCCTAAAAGGTTAAGACTCCAGGTTTGAGTGTTTAAATTGATATGCCTCTAACTATGTAGTTGTTATGGCATTATTGCGATCTTATAAACATCTAGTTGCATCTCGATCTATTGAAGTTATGATCTTTATGCTAACCACTTAATACTAGAAATGCACTTGTTTGCAAGCCAAGTTGATATCCCCTCTAGGAGATATTATTTTTTGTTGTTTTTCCTAGACACGTTATCTTGTTAATTCCATGAAGGTTACCATGGAGGCAGGTCACTAGTGATAGCTCCAAGAGGGAGCTATAGTGACAATTGCAAAAGGAAACATATTAGATAGTCTCTAGTTTGAGACATGAAGCAGTCTCACCAGACAAGGATTTTTGTACATGAAAGTATTC
The DNA here is from genome assembly GCA_032191745.1 of Picea mariana. Lineage (NCBI taxonomy): Eukaryota > Viridiplantae > Streptophyta > Pinopsida > Pinales > Pinaceae > Picea > Picea mariana. The sequence goes on from JASDQU010103122.1 coordinate 145,744, forward strand.
ATTCTTGTATTGAAGAAGAAGAGGATGCAATTATATGGCATTGATGAGCCATATCATGAGGAGGAGGTAGCCTTCAGGAGGTCTAGAGGATATCACATGGAGATTGACAGTGAGAAACAGGAGGAGATGGTGTCTTCTCCCACTCACCCTTCAACGGTTTAGAAGGAGCCAGTTGAGTCCATTGAGATAGTTGATCCAGTTGATCCTGTTGATGTTCCTAGAGATATTGCGGTAGGCCGAAAAATGCCTGCATGGGATCGTCAGAATTTGCAGGAGGAAAAGAGACATGCAGCTCCACATGGTACTTTTAGAGAGAGAAAGAAACCTCAGATATTCTTTAGCTATGTTGCAGCAGTGAGTCACATCATTGATTCCAAGCCTTCCTGTTATGAGGAGACATCTAGTTAGTAGGTATGGAGAGATGCCATGATGGAGGAGTATCAGTCCATCATGAAGAATGATGTGTGGGATATTGTTCCAAGACTTGAGGGTAAGTATGTGGCGACTTCCAAGTGGATCTATAAGATCAAACAAGCAGCTGACGGTAGAATTGAGAAGCACAAAGCGAGATTTGTGTCTAGAGGATTCTCTCAGGTAGAGGGAATAGACTATGAGAAGACATAATGCTCCTGTTGCTCGGTACACCTCCATTTGAATGATCATTTCCCTTGCTTTAGCCATAGGTTGGAGACTACATCAGATGTATGTGAAAACAACCTTCCTCAATGAAGATATTAAGGAATAGGTGTACATCGAGCAACCATATGGTTTTGTGATTCATGGGAAGGAGTCCCATGTGTTCAGGTTAAAGAAGAACCTRTATGGACTCAAGCAGGCACCTCGAGCTTGGTAAGCGAGGATTGATGGATACCTAATGAGTTTGGGCTTCAGTAAGAGTGTTGTTGATGCCAACCTATACTATAAGGTTGTTAATGTTGAGTCCCTAATTTTGATCTTATGCATTGATGATTTATTTCTCACCAGAGTAGAGAGCCTCATTGACAGGTGCAAATATGATTTGGCCTCTGATTTTGAAATGAAGGATATTGGCATGACGCACAAATTATTGGGACTAGAGGTGTGGCAGAGAACTGATGAGATGTTCCTAAGTGAGGGGAAGTATACAGTTGATATTTAGAGGATATTTTGGATGTTGGAATGTAAGTCCATGGCTACACTGATGGTGTCGAATCTAAAGAATTTGAGTGAGTCTTCTTCCGATTCAGAATTGATTGATCCATCTATGTACAAGCAACTGATTGGATCATTGATATATCTGGTTAAATGATATGAATCTTAGGGAGGAATATATTCTAAGCTAGAATGTAAAAGGCCATAAATCCATATAAGTGTAAAAGGGAGCATGATGAACATGTAATAAATGGAGTTAGTTGTTCAAATTTGACTTCGTCAAGAAGACACCTTATAAAAAAGGCAATAGGAAGAGAGTTTAGATCAGGAAGGAGAGGTCCCAAAATATGCCTCATTGCATGTAATGATTATTGTTAATGGAATTCTTCTTCTCCAACTCTGTCTCTCTTTCTCATATTTTTGTGGTGTATTCATCTCATGGATTTTCATCAATGTTCATGTGATTAATTTCATGGCATATTTGTATTTTTTCTCTCCTCCTCTCTTGGCATCAAGCCTTCTAGATATCATCCCTCAAGATCTGGATCTATGGTATTAGAGAAAGGTTAGTGCTCCATGGGAACAAGGGTTTGAGGCATGTTGTGGGTTCAAAGATTGGCAGCAAGAACCAACCTCCTTTTGGTACTCTTAGAATCCATTTGTTGGGCCATACACTATAAGAATCACAATTGGTCCACATGCACTACATGGTTTTTCTGCCCTTGGATCTTCGTTCACCATTGCAGGAGCATCCGTACATGGATTTATTACATCTATTGGTCTGCAACACTTGCAAGGTTTCTATGTTTTCCCTAGAGGTTATGTGACCTCTAAAACAATCCATACTTCTCTACAAACCCTTGGCATTCTTTGTACGACCTCCATAGAAGCAAAATATTGGATGGAATGCAAGASAATCCCGTTCTACAAAATTTATGGGGATATTGCGACCTCCACACAATGTTTTATAGGATCTATAATATCTCATCAGAAATGTTTTTCCATCAACTCAAATGGGTGTTTTGTGGAATTTTGTTTCACTTTCTGGTTTGAGAGATCTCACTCATTGAAGAGATGCATGCCTTTCTTCCGAGATGGCCACGCGTACCTCACACTTCATAAATATTTTTCTCAATCAATGGGACACCTCAGAACAAATTCCATATCTCATCAAAATGGTTTTTCCATCATATCAAATGGGTATTTCGCGGAATTTCATATCGTTTCCTAGTTTGAGAGATATCACTCAATGAATATCTGCATGTCTTTGTTCGAAGACGACCATGCATACCTAACACTTCAGAAAGATTTGTCTCACTCCATGGGCCACCTCATAACATATTCCATATAATGATGGTATTCTCTCTTCAGTAGCTCAAACGGGTCTTTGACAAAATTGGATTTCATCACTTGTAGCAGAAGTTATAAATAAATTTGCAGAAGGATGTTCATAGGCCGCAAAGTCACGATTTTTCCATATTATTTTTCTAATTTTGGGATTTTATTAAAATTTCTTTATTTTTCTACCCATGTGCAATGCCATTTTCAACTAGGTTATGGGTCAACCACAAACCCACGACTATGGGTGAACCACACCAAACCCTTTTCTTCATTGGCCATTGGCACATTGTAATCATAATGGTACGATAATGGGGTTTCTCTTTTTAGTATGGGTGAAATGATGTAGACCATAATTTTCTAGGGGGGGAGGGTTGATCTGAATATTATGGGGGAATATAGTCTAAGTTAGGATGTAAAAAGACATAA
>JASDQU010103122.1:167524-183092 GCA_032191745.1 Picea mariana
AGATACATTTTGTATATGGTGGTTGTCGAAGTGAATGAATATATCAATTGGAATATGGTCATTGCCAAGGAAAACAAGATATCTACTATTCAACAGAACTACATCTAGCGATCCATATTGCATCTTGTTCCATGATGCCAATCCTGTCAGTGGTCATTATGAACCACTACTCTATAGAAAATTATCCATATGCAATCTTGGAGGACCTCATATTTACTTTTTCCTCATTTGCAAAGACCTTGAATCGCAATGGAAACAAATTATGCATGTTATACACTGCCATGGCTTACAGATAGTGAAAATTGTTGCATCTAGTAGTGGAGATAGTCTGTTCAATGCAATTTGCTATTTAGTAGCAACAGATTTCGATGTGCAGTCGTTACGGCTTTACATTGCACAATCCTTTTGCAATGCAATTATAGGCGGCAACCAACAGGATTTTAGCCGCTTGCATCAACACCTTTCACCATATATCCTAGAAAATATGCCGACAATTGGAAGTTGGCAACAATACCTTGTAAACATGGCACTGCCATATGAGAGGGAAATGTAGAGGGTGGAAGATTCTGTTTGCAATGGCTATCTATCATATTCAAAGTAAATATCTAGGTCTTGTCAACCCTATTGGATGGCATTGTCCATTCCTGTTGTATTGATTCATACTACGATCGAAAAATTGACATTATCTCGTTGAAAACGTATATGCCACGTATCCATTATCAAACTTTGATGATAAATACTACTAGTTTATGGTGCACTGTCCATTCGACCCAAACCACATCGAATCTGCATGTGTGTCGCATGCTATTTAATGAGAATGAAACTCGTCCCAGTTGTGATGAAGCCATATAGAGCTTAAACAAAAAATGTAGACTAACTTATCACAACTTGAAAAAGGTCATATGTGAGAGAAAAAAATACATTGGTAGTATAGGAAATACTACCAGTTCAGGGTCCAGTGTCAATGCCACCCAAATCGCATCAAATCTACATAAGCGTCACATCCTAATTAATCAGAATGAAACTCATCCCGGTTCTCATGAGGTTATCCAGACCTTGAAAAACAAATGTAGACTAACTTATCACAACTTGAAAAAGGTCATATGTGAGAGAAAAAAATACATTACTACGCTTCCTTCTAGATAGAAACTAACACATCACAACCTAAAAAAAATAGTTCGTGCACAACACAATCATATTTTCTCTTTTTCTGTTGAGCACACACATCACATATCAAATGAAAAAGAACATAACACTTTGCATCATCGAGACGATGAGGATGCAATTCTCATAAGAAATGTCGATTCCACCTCCAACATGGCTTGTCAACAAGTGAAACTAGTTTCTAGTGGCAAGCATAAGTTAACCTACCACATATTGAAAAAACAGATACGTGAGAGAAACAGGTACAACCACATATCCCGCAATGGTCATGGTACTGGCCGAGAGGAAAAAATCACATTTCGTGGGCTAGAGCCAACACCATGCACTGCTACCAATGAAAACCAACAAACACTTTCTACGCATAGTTTCCTACGAAAGAAAGATGCAAAAAATATCTATATGAAACAAATTAAAGACACTCCTTCCATTGCATGTGTAATTTGTGATCAATTGAATTTATTAAAAAACACTAAGTCTTCCATGCATGATCTGGAAGCAGAATACCTCCGCTTGACACTAAATGATAAAACATTTTCCAGTGGAAATATTTTTCCTCCATGAAAATGGTCACATGAAAATGGAAAACTAGCACACTTTGCAACACCTAACCAAATAAGATGTAATACACCACTACCAGATGTAATTGCACTTACAAAACTTGAAGAGAGACTTGTGTCTCTGTGAATTTCATTTGCACAAATAAGACCCTGGGTCTATAAATGACCCAAAATGGGCTTAACAGGATCAATTATTAATGTGTCTGTCCAACTAGATGTTGTGCAAAAAGACTTGCCACAATTCATTAGTGATACAATGACAATTGTTGTATCTCTCAAAAGACGCTTGCAATACAAGAATTCATACCAGACAAGTAAAGTGCGTGTGCAAGTTGTTATGAAAGCATTAAATGAATTCTGTTCCAGGGCCCTGTACAAAGCACAAAACATTTGTATAAATGAGAACTGGAACAATGTTCTTGGAGAAGGGGATGACAACTCTGCGCAGACTCTCGAAACTTCTATTGAATTTGATACAAGCGATGAATCGGAGAATGAAACACCTATCGAAACAGTGATACATGGATTCACTGACTCACAATGCATTCGTGACTTGCAAGACAAGATTGTCGAAATTGCACCTGTTGAGGGGCAACGTCCACTTGGAATATTCAAGGAAATGTTTTTTGAGGAAATGAACTTCCCAACACTGTTCTATGGATATCCATGTCCCATTGACATTATGGAATGATTCAACTACCATAAAATAGTTCGATAGGAACTGCTACATTCAAGTGGTGACTTCTCCTGTCACATAACAAATTTGTTCTTCTAAATAATGTGCATAATAATTGAGCAAGTGTTGTCTTGCATGTGGGTGAGAATAAGAAAAGGCCATCTACAAGGAATATAGTTATTGGCCAAAGATTTCAAGTACAAAGAAAATCTAGAAAAAATCCTGAAATTTGATATTGGATACATAGATTTCAAAAACATTCGCATCTCTACTGACTATTTGCAACAAAACAAGAAAACTATTTTTGCAATTATCCGACAATTGGGACCGCCAACATTTTTCATCACATTTAAAAGTGCAGAGAATCACTGGGATATGTTGGCGGCTACAGTGTTTGCATTGTATAGGAACAGGAAAAGGAAAAAACAAATTGATACAATGGAAAATGATGACATTGACTACCTCATAAGAAAAGATCCAGTGGCATGTACTTCCTACTATAGACATAGAATAAATGCTTTGAGACAATTGATATGCCATGATGAAACATTTTTTGGAAAAATATCAGACTACTTTTTTGTGACTGAATTCCATAATAGGGGGAGTGAGCATGACCACGCACTGTTGTGGATAGAGGGTGCACCGGTTTATGGAAATGACAACAACTCACAGATCAAGAAGTTTGTGGACAAATACATAACACACAACACATATCATTTGGATCCAGAACTTGCCAAAGTTCATAGACATTATCATACAAAAAGATGTAAAAAACGAAAAAATTCACATTGCAGATATAACTTCCCTCCATGTTGCCAATGAGAACAACAAGAATCATAGAGCCACTTAGTTTAGAGGACGATGTTGTCATTGAGAATAATTAGAAAATTAATGGAAGAACATGGTATTTTGGTCTCTTGCCTCTATCCAAATAGAACAACTTTAAAGTCCCCAAACCTTGTCCATAATGCTTCTAATTTGTTCCATTGTGAGGTTGATAGGGCCAATTCATCTCCAAAGATATTTGGCTATGCATTTTCCTTTACTTTTCCTAGTGAACCTCCATTAACTTGAATGAGAATATCTCCAACATAGAATGCCTCATTTTCTCCTAACTTCTTTGAGACAATAGACAAATATATTTTTCCCCTTCCTCCACCACTCAGACAAGAAGAATTGAGACCTGGTGCTCCTGCGTCATGCTTATCCACATGAGTTACATTCTTTTCCTTCGAGCCCTACAAAACATTACCCTAATTTTTTTTATGAAAAGCAAAATCACAACTCTCTAGTATGTGCCCCAATCTATCAAAACACTAGCACCAGAAGGGCACATTGAGGTAATCCAAGGGTTTCATGTATGATTTTTCCCTTGACACCAATTCCATAGATTTGTAGATACCCTGATACAAATCCAAAGCCACTAGAATTTGCACCATTGAACGATAATTTCTAGACTTGTAACTAACATTAGAGATGATAAAGGTACCCAAGACTTTTCCAATTTCCTTAATACTAAAGTCCATCTAAAATTCAAGGGATGAATTGGGGACTTTTATCTAGATAGGTAAGATGGATAAAACCTCCTCCCTAGCATAAAAAAGTAAATTCCAGGGATTGACAAACAACAAATGACAGACTCAATATCAATGCTCCACCAAAATCTTTCCAACTTCTCCTTTTTGCAAAATACAAACCCTATCCAACCTCTCAACAAGAAATGAAAATCCTAAGTGTATCCCAAGATCGTGACCCAATTACTTTATATCCATGAGTTGAGGGAGGGATCCAACAAACATCCTTAACCATAAAATTTCCCTACTAAGGTCCGACCCTCCAATTCGACTGTCTGATTAACCCTTAGATCCTCTCCCAAAATGAGAGATAGACCTCCACCTCACGATTTAATGACATTTCGACATTTTTGGCTAGAGTTCTCATAGTTACTCGGAACACCTCTTCCCTGAATATCATCCAGAGAAAATTTGCAACCTACGAAACCAAGAGAAACATTTTCAATAAGACTTGGCACAGAGAAAGACTCCAAAAGTGTTGTCAAATAAGTAGGATCATTCTAGGAAAGATCTGGAATATTACCACCACAGATTTCCACAAGGACTACAAAACCCTCCCTCTGAGAATCTTCAATGAATTGTACTACCTCTCAACATCCAAAACCTGAGTGATCTACTTGATCCCCAAATTTATCCATATACAAAACCATTTTGGGTGTAGTAACATGGGAACTCACCTCCTGGGAATAAAGACTATCATCATTTTTAGGATGAGCCCTAAGAGGAGAAATGAGACAGGAAGGAGAAAATATCAGCTTCTGATATTGCATTGTCCGAATAATATACCAACCCTAGATACATGTACATTGTAAACCATCCCTTTCCATGAAAGAGCCACTTATCCACCTACCCTCTCTAGATTTCTATAGAAACCCTAACCCATCCATATTCAGGTATATCGATACCTCTTAACCATCCCTCCTAGAAAGTTTAAAGGACATCAATGGATAAATAATATTATGTAAACAATCTATGAAATATTTAGGTATGAGATTTCATCCACCAATTCACTTTTTCTACAATGTATATGTTTGCAACATCATGATAAATTCCATTAAAACTTAATTATATTCATTCTTATACATATTATAATATGGTTGTATTCATTCTTATACATAATATAATATGACATGGGTTCATAATATAATATGAGTTGTAGACATAAATATCCATCCACTAAATCATGAAACATAAGTGGATAAATTTGGAAATTTCAATGCCATAAAAAATAAAAGTTTTCTTACTTCAGCATGACGATATTAATTAGAACATGAAGACCACAAACCCCATTAATTAGAACATGAAGACCATAAACCCCATAAAACTAGAGTATGATGAAAATTGTTTATGCCAAAACCCTTTCAATATCAAATCGAAAATGAATTCACAATGTCCCTAAACACACCGTTATAAATCAAATTAACTCGAAAATGAATTCACAATGTCCCTAAACACACCGTTATAAATCAAATTAAAACCTTTAAAGACATAAATTACACTACTTTCTTGTCCCATGCACTTAAAATATGAGTTTTGTACTAGATGGTGCAGAATCATAATGAGGTTTGTATTAGATGGTGCAAGATCATAATGAGGTTTGTACTAGATGTCTCACAATCATAATGTTTTTTTTATGAAACCAATGAATTTTTTTTTATGTTTACTTAATTTAATACGCATTTTTTTTTATTTTAGTTGTAAGTATACTTTATCTAGTTTCTTATCATTAATTGATTATGTTGTTTTTTTTTTCTCGAAAAAATGTGTAATTTTGTTTATCCAAAGAAAACCAAATTACATTTTATAGGTGTCTAACGCATGCCCCAATCATGAGTAAAAATAGCAGAAAAAAATAAACTCGAGAGGGCTCAGAGCTAGCTACTAAGCCACTGAGTATAGTTACAATAAAAAGGTCTAGGAAACATCCTGCATCTAAAAGAAAAAATCCAGAATGACATGCCCAAGAAAGGACCTCAAAGTGTAGACCCACATAAATCAACACTACATGCCCAAAAGATGGACCTCAAAGCTCCGACCCAACCAACTTAGAGAATAAAAAAACCCATCAACCTCTAGAAAAAGCTCCAGATCCCAAGTCCAGGGACCCAAAACCTAGCCACTAACGCATCGAGAGAGGGAGCCACCCAAGAAGACAAAACCCAATTCGGATCAGTTCATGTCACAACCCCATGTGACATAATATAGAGAAAGACATATGTCAAACTGGTCTACTTGTACAGACTTGAAAAACGCAAATGCCAAGGGCCGCGCAACCAGAAACAGTGCACCAAATCCATCCAAAACTAGATCTGTCGCAAGAAGGATGCGAGGGCACCAGCGGAAAAGACAACCACCAAAAGAAGATCATCCCACGAGGGCATAGTCACAACAAGAGAGTGAGGATCATCCAAGCCTATGAATAGGAAAGGGAGAGACACGCCGACCGGAAGAGAAGCGCCCACAAGAACCAATCTCCTACGACATAGGTTGCAGCTAGGGAAACCCTAACCGCAGAGCCTTCCAATCTTGCCAAACAAAAAATAATTTAACACCCCAATTGAATTTGTTTGTTATGATTATAAACTTCAATATACCTTGTACCAATATGGTCATTAAAGCTTTCAACAAATACAATCGATATTTCACTATAAACATTCATAGTTATAATGATCTTTGATTGTTATATTGACAAAGATAATAAAGTTTCCACTATAAATATTCATAGCTAAAATGACCTTTATTAATGTAAGTATTGAATGGTTGTGTGAAAGAATATACTTGTTTATTCAACCTTTTTCTCTCCTCTATAGGAGCCATGAACTTCTCCTCTCCTAGATATGCCCCAAATGTGTATGATCAATAAAGTCAAATATATATTTAAAACACATCTTGAATATGTTTCTACCACTTACAACTTGTTATGTTATCCATTACCAACCTTTTCTAATAGACCTAAACAAGCTTACAAATAAACTAAACTATAAGTACTTTTGAGATTGATGCTCGTGTGGGTGTAATTAAATGATTTTCTTGATGAAAATGAAGAAGGGTTAATGTTATACTATTATGACCCTTTTTAGTTTGTTATCACGAGAATTTGGTTAGGCAATTTTCACTAAAATTGTAATTTTAAATCGATGAAACTATTTTTTTATGTATAAATTGATTCATCACCTTCTATTACCCCATTGCAATCAAATTGTGCAATGATAACATTATTTGGAATTCATTAATCCAAAATAATTCCTAGTAAATTTCATGTACAAAATGTTTGTTCTTCATTTTATTATTCTAAATAATTTGTTCCTCATTTTATTATTCTACTCTAAGTAGCTGAAAAAGAGTTATTTAATAGATTGTTTAGACTACTAGAGTGAAAAAGGTCTATATTTTCCTCTATGCTTTTTTTAACCACACATTTGAAACATTTTATCAAGATGTATCGCCATGATTTTGTTCACATACTTTAGATTTGTAAGTTTTCTTTGAATTTCACAAAAGGTGAATGTGTTAGATGATTATATTTTATAATTTTGTTGTTTAGGTTGGAGTTTATCTTTGAAATTTAGTTTTTAAATTTTTGAATATTCTTTTTTATGATATATTAAAAAAGTGTTAATCTCAATTTGTTTTTATTTTTTTTTTAATTTTAAATATTTTTTTGTTATATATTAAAAAAAATTAAAATAAAAATTAATTTCAATTTGTTTTTTTTTAATTTTGAATATTCCTTTTAACTATCTAAATTTCAAAATTTCAAATTTTATAATCTTTCCTCAATGCAAGATCTCTAAATCATTTTAGTTTAAGACTGTTGGAAACATGCCAACGAATTTTTCCATGCGGTTAGATGCAAATGCACATGCAGATGTAGATGCATGCACGTGTACATGCACATGTGTGTGCATGTAATCTACTTATGAACTGTTCGTGTAACTATGTTATCTATTCATGATCAGTCTGTGTAATTGAGTGATAGATGTTATATATACGAGCATACCCATAGAGGTAGAAGACAATGTGAGGACAATGCTAGTGCAAGCTTGTGCAAGGAGCAGAGAGCAGGGTATGAGAGGAGATGATGGTTGTATGCCTGGGTTGGCTATTGTAATTCTCCCTTGAATAAAAGAATACTGATTATCATTGCCCGTGTTTTTTTCCCTCATTGGGTTTCCACATAAATCACTCTGTCAATTGTGTGATAGTTGTTGTGTTGTGTTTGCTTTGTTGTTCTCGGTTTTATGCTTTGTAGTTGCTCTGTCTTGCTTCCTGATACGAAAAGATATTTTACACGACCATGGTTGAGTTATTTAGCATGTGTTAATTAACCAATTTAGGAAACTTAATGAAAGAGGAAGAAGTATAGAAGAATCATAACAACCATATGCACATATACAGATCTGAAATAAATCATAAACAATAGCAAACCATAAACACCAATGTGATAACGGAGTTCGACAATATTGCCTACGTCTTCAGAACTTTGTCTCAGTGGGTGAGGCATTGATATTTCTGTTCAAAGCTCAATAAGTACATCATGACAGTTCCAAAAGGTTACAAAACTGATCTAGTCTTGTTCTACTAGATCTCTAGAACCCAATAGAAGAAACGACACTCAAATCGGATGACCAAAGTTCCTAGAAATGGCTCACAAAGGTGCGCTCCTCAACAACGTCCCTGCATAAAAATGGCTTTGGCTTAGCAAATCTTCAGCATAAACCTGCTCTAAATGTTCTCACATGGCCTCAAGAAGGCCTGGTTTATATAGATCTGAAGCTGGTAACCATCTCCCACCTTCCCCCCAAGATCTGGCCTAAAAAAGGGTCCAACATCCCCCCAAAAGGTCCAAAATCCCTCAAATCTGTTGAAAATCCCTAACTAGCTGGCCCCTAGTCGTATGGAAATCCACCATGTGGCCTAGTGTCGGTCCTTAGGACACTGGCCCCTGAAGTCTTATACCTGGTCTTATGCGATTGGACCATGTGCCCATGGTTTAACCCTTTGTGTGCTCTGATTAGTTAGCCCCCCCGAAATAAGTTGATGGTTAAGCCCTTGGTCAGCGGGCTAGCCCGAACGACTGGGGCTTAACCCTAGCTTTGCGCGTGCACATGTAGGACCGGGTCTTATGGAGTATATGCCACGCAAATGAGGGCTAGAGTTATCTTACCACCGCGCCAAATGTGATTGCTTAGATCGAGATTATATGGTTGCAATATGCTCATGGGATAGGGCTAGGCCCCAGTTTTTTCCACATTCGTACATAACTTTGATACACTTTAAATAATAGTTGTGCCCATTGTATAACAAGCACCAACACGAGGTGGGCTAGCTAGCCCAACTTGCCCAAGGAATTAGCTCGTACGAGAAGTCATGGGGTCAAAACTTGTAGAGTCCAAAAATATTTTTCCAACCAACACAACCAATACCTGGGTGCCACGTGGTAGCCCACATCTGGGCCACATGGCACCACTCCATATGCCAACCTACTGCCACATGTCCACATGCTATTCGACCATTTGTCTATTGAGCTGTCAACCCAGTCACCTGCCACTGTACCTATACCTACCACGTAAGCTGTATGGGCGTGCCACGTGTCACCCTTGCAGTGGTGACACGTGTCACCCCCAGATTGGTCCACCTTTCCTATCCACGTCATCCGCCCAATCATCCTGCCACGTGTCGGTCCATACACCCAGTGTTTCAGGATTAATCCGTAAGTGCAGACACAAACCGATCTCCCTAGATCCATATGGATCTAGAACAAAACAGGACAGAATAATACACTTTCCCTAGATTTTAACTGTTGAATGAACTAGGAGGCAAGAATTATGTACATACCTTATGATCACTTCCTTGGGTCTCTGTTGTTCCAAGCTTCGCTCCAATGCTCTTGTATCATCCAGACCACAACAAAACAAACCAATCGAAGTGAAGACAATTCAAAATATTCAACAGTTAATCCATACATATGATCAAGGAGTTATGTAATAAAGTGACATCAACTTTATGGGAAATGGACATATTACTGTATTATATTGATTGAAAGTGAAACTTACAACCTGAGCCTTGATGTTGTAAACCTCCTTTCGATGGATCCTAGCTCTGACACACACACTTGCTCATGCATGAAGAAAATCAACCACTTTTGATGACCTTGCTGGTATTTCTAGCTGTTGTAGCATCAGTCCTTCATACAATTTTCCACTAATTCTCCAATTAATCTCTTGCTAGTTTGCTTCTAACCTTTTCCATGAGCATCCTCCTCAATATATAGGAGAAAATAGATTAGTTACTTGGATAGGAATGATCCCAAGATATCAGGAAAACCAATACTTTAGATAACCATTCGAATGCCAATTCATCCTTCTAGAAGATTCCCTTCTAGAAGATTCGAGAATTTTATCTTTTTCCTTCCTTTAGAAGATGTTCGCACCTTGGCAGTTAGGTACAATGCAAACTTCTCACACCCCAGCTTAATGCAGCATGCGAGAACCATGCATTCTCGCAGGCAAATATATAGGTAGCCTGCGAACCTCCCTTAAAAATATGATTTCTGGAAGCAGACAAAAGTAACTTTTCTCAGGAAAGTGTTCTAGTGAAGAGCGCGATTTGTCCATCATCATTATATCATCATGATGACCAAAATTATGGGTAACATCCAGTCACTTTATGGTCAGCTTCCAAATGTGCCTTCCACGTCAGTTGTAAGGCCTGTACAGTCAGCTTCCACGTGGAACTGTACAGACTGTACAATCATCATTTTTTTTTACCTATTTGGAAAAACGAACAGATCGCCATAACGTGAGCATACGAAGTCCATTTGAGACCATTCAAGTTGCATTGGGTTCGTATCGATGAGGCCTATGCACACGTCCATTTTGAATCCATTCTAAGAACTTTTAGTTTTAGGCCTTTTTGAGCCCCATCAAACTCTTGGATCCGATTCTGGATTACTTCCGCTGCCCAACAATGGTATCATAGCCAAGGTAGGTTGAAAAGGTGTTGTAGGTGAACTGATTTATATGATATCTAGCATGTGAGGACTTCGAGTTCATTGCAGGGGAATTATTCTTTTCGCTAACGCTTCTAGCACCTATTAGAAGAATGTTGACCATGGTATATGCAAAGAGCATTTGGGTGATCCAAGTGCTAGAGTGATGTGTGTTGGTAGAGGGGAAATATTCGTTGATCCTTGCCGCATGCAAAAGACATGTTAATATTCATTGATCTTTGTTGCGTGCAGAAGGCGTGTTAATATTCGTTGATCCTTGTCGCGTGGAGAAGGCGTGATAAAAACTCAKTAAGTTGTGAAGTGATACACTCGTGGAGAGATTCTGTGGAGTATTCACATTGAAAAGTTGTGGAAGTCTTTKTCAAGAGAACTCATGGTATGAAATCGTTTGATATGCACATAGCTCTCGAGAGTTATGACTTTCTCGAGAGGTATGACTTTTGAMTTTTGACTATAATGAGATTCGYGTGGGTAAAAATTTATTAAAAGGTTCCTTTTAATATACCTTTATGTGAAAGGTAATATATAAGAAGATTGAATTTATATGAAGAGGTGGAGGTATTTAAAAAAAAAAATTGAGGAAAAATCTTTTAAATTAATATTTTTTATTTTGGGGTTCAATATTGAACTTAAGATTGGTTCTTCCATATAAAGGATAAGTATTATAAGCTTGGTTTGGATGGGTTTTTTTGTACTAATGGAGAAGATGTAGAGTTCTAAGTTTGAGGTGGAAAATTTTAATGGTAAGAATAGCTTTGCGCTATGGAAGCTCAAGGTGTGAGATCTTCTTGTGCAACAAGGATTGCAAAAGGCCTTGGCTGGAAAGTCAAAGAAACTGACAAGCATGACAGACGAGGATTGGGAGGATTTGGATGCAAGAGCCCTCAATACTATTTGTTTGTGTCTGGCAGATGAGGTGTTGTTTAACATCACAAAAGAGACGACAAAAACAGGTTTGTGGACCAAATTGGAGAGTCTGTATATGACAAAGAAGTTGTCAAACATAATCTTCTTGAAGAGGCAGTTGTACAACTTGCAGATGAAAGAAGGTATGAAAATTACTGATCACTTGAATGACTTCAATACTTTGATTTGTCAATTAACTAATATGAAAGTAAAGTTTGAAGATGAGGACATGGAGGTTATGCTACTGTGTTCATTTTCTGAGTCTTGGGATCATCTGGTCACAACTATGTGGTTTAGCACAATAGATACCATTGATTATGATACTGTTGTGGGAGATTTGTTGTCTGAGGAGATGAGGAAAAGATCCAATAAATAAACCTCAAAAACAGAAGCAATGGTGGTACTGGTCAAAGGTTGATCTACATAAGGAGGGAAAGATCAGAAAGGTACAACCATGTCTAAGTCAAAAGACGGTAAGGTTAAGGAAAAATGTTGGTTTTGTGGAAAATTTGGGCATCTCAAGAAGGATTGTTGGAAAAGACAACAAGCATCCAAAGAGGACTCCACAATAGAAGAAAATTCATCTACAGGTATGGTTGATGAAGTTTTGTATGACTGTTGTGTCTCTCCACTTGTGTTCACATAGAAGGTCCAGGGCGATGATGGTTGAGTCACCATGAAATAATAAAAAAAAATGTATTTACTTTGGAATTGTAGAAATTATTAATTGCATGTAAATGGGCATATGCCTGTAAGACCTGGATAGGCATGTGTACCCCTGGTTTATCAGGTCACCTATGAAAATTATAGAYATAGATTTAGGTAGATTGAATATGTGGGGGGGCATGTATGTTGGSTTAGCCTTAACTTGGTGAAAGAGTTAACGAGTTAAATATATTTTTAGGTCAAAGAAGGTGGTTTTTCAGGTYCATGTTTTTTTGGGTATCTYGTGGTATTGTGTCYATGAATTGCATGTAATGAAGATTATAAAAGGCTTGGTCAACTCCATTGTAAATGGGCCTGGAGGTAAGCGGTGAAGGCTTACTTGGTCGGTTTGGCCAGATTTGGTCAACGTTGTTCGAATGCAAAGTTCGAGGTGGGGCAGTGTGTCCAGTTTAGAAAKGTGGGTCTGTAGAAAGGCTGATGTGTTGGCAGGTCAATCAAGTGTTTGAAAATATACAATGAAGGTAAGTTCGTATCCATGGAACTTGGAAAGTATTGCAAGGAAGTTGGGATCAAATAGGCATGTTCAGTAATGCCAAGTTGCAATAATAGTTGTGGATAGAAGTAGTTGTGCTATCTGGTAACTCGGTCACCATCGGTTGCAAAAGACAGGAAGATTCAGGAAGAGGTATGAACAAGTCATCTGGTATGAAATTATTCGGTTGTGATGCTTATGGTTTTATATCATATTTCTAAGTAGGACCCATATCAAACAGGTAGATCTTTGATATGGTGATGATGCTAAGGGGTGCAGACTATGGGATCCTACTACCCATAGAATCATCATACATAGAGATGCATTTTTTGATGAATCTCCTTTTATAAGGGGATGTATATGAAACAACCAGAATGGTTAGTTCAGAATCGCAACAGGAGATTTGTTTTCAAACTCAAAAATCATTGTATGGCCTAAAGCATGCTAGGAAAATGTTACAAGATGTTTGATTCTTTCATGGTGAGCCAAATTTTACAAGAAGTGAGTATGACCATTGTGTTTATGGTATATTCATTATCTTGGTGTTATATGATATGCTTGTTGCAAGAACATGCATGGTTGAGATCAACACGTTGGCTCAGTTGGTTAGTACATTTGTTATGAAGGATCTGGGAGCAGCAAAATAAATCTTGGGCATGAAAATACACAGAGACAGGAAATACGGTAAGCTTGGTTATCACAACAGAAATATGTGGTGAATATACTCAGGAAATTCAGTATGAATAATGTGAAACTGGTAAAATCCCTTTGGCTTTCCATTGTAAATTCTCTTCAGGTTTATGTCCTAATTGATGAAGAAGAAAAGGGTTATATGTCTCTAGTATTATATGCTAGTAGGAAGTTTGATGATTGCAATGGAGAAACGGTCAACATTTCACATGAAGTTGGTGTTGTCAGTGGACGCATGGAAAAACCAGGTCAAGAGCATGGAAATGGGTGCTTCAAACATAGAAGCACAAGTATCACCTACAATGGTTACAGTGATTTGGTCTATGGTTAATGATTCTTGAGATTTGGACAAGTGTGCATCGGTCTATTAGATAGGTTAGTGATGGAGATAGAATGGTCCATGCTGGAGTGAATCGTGCAGGCATGTTCACATAACAATATTGTCAGAGAAGTTGTTGAGTTGCGATGGTGTTTGAGTTCTCTTGCCTTGTAGAAAAGGTGATGAATTAATTAAGAGCACGATATATCAGGTAAATTGTTGTCAAGGTGGAGATTGTTAGAAACATGCCAACGAACTTTTCCATGTGGTCACATGCAGATGCAGATGCACATGCATGTGTGCATGCACATGCACATGCTTGAAATCTACTTATGAACTGTTCGTGTAACTATGTTATCTATTCATGACCAGTCTATGTAACCGAGTGATAGATGTTATATATACGAACATACCCATAGAGGTAGAAGACAATGTCAGGACAATGTGAGTGCAAGCTTGTGCAAGGAGCAGAGAGCAGGTTATGAGGGGAGATGATGGTTGTAGGCTTGGGTTGACTATTGTAATTTTCCCTCTGAATAAAAGAATATCGATTATCATTGCCTGTGGTTTTTTCCCTCATTGAATTTCCACATAAATCACTATGTCAATTGTGTTATTGCTGCTGTGTTGTGTTTTCTTTATTATTCTCAATTTTATCCTTTGTAATTGCTCTGTCTTGCTTCCGCTGCCCAACAAAAACCAACTTCCTCCCTGTGACTTCGTTGCCCTCTAAATGTTATTAGATGCAAGTTTTGTCTCCTCGTTTATCCATGGCTTTGATGTCAACCTTTCTCGTTCTCCTCGACGTAAACGTCAATCTTGGGTAAGAGAGGACGTTGAGCTACTTTTATATCATTAAACAAGACCGCCTCCCCTCTTAACACGTGCTTTGTATAAATTATGATGATTATAAGTGGTTGGAAAACAAAGATTATTGAGATAATGAATTTGAAGATAATATAAGAAAATAAAAATTAGTTGCAAAATATATAATTTTATCTATGAATAAATTTTATTTTTTTAATTCTTAAATATTTTATTTAAAAAAATATAATATATAAAACTTATTATATTACTAATAATATAATATTTTTTAAAACATTGTAAGGAAAGCATTGATTTTATGATGTTATTTGTACTTATTAAGATATTCGTACTTATTTAATTTAATGTATTGTAATAAGTTGTATTTTTTTTTTTTAAATATGCTTTTGCACCTAAATTTTGGGAGGATGATTCTATATTGTAAATGGATGATTCGAAAGTCTTCATACTCCACACTGTTACTAACCTTGCCTCATTTGTATGCGACAATCATATGACGATGCGTAGAATGATATATGAAATTTAATATTTATTTTCTTCAGTAGTAATAAAACATGTATCTTACTCTATTGATGATCACCTCTTTGAAGGTTATACTATATAAATCTTTGTCGGTTTATCTTTGGTTTTTTGAATTATTTCTATAT
>JASDQU010103122.1:226546-239648 GCA_032191745.1 Picea mariana
CAATATGACACGCTTGGCCTGTTTCTTTCTAGTTTGTGTCTAATGTTACATGAACTTATCATTAATTGATAGATCTGTTTTCAAGCTAATATCAATCGAGTAGGAAGTGGTCGTACCTTGTTTGTTTGCAGAACTCGGCGAGGAGAAAAGGATTGGAGCGCAACTCGGAGCGTGCAGGGATAAACGTTGATAAAGAGGTACTTATGTCATCCTTCCTTCTCATGTGTTAGTTTAGATGGATTTGAAAGGAAGTTAGTGACCATGTTAAGCATTTTCTGTCTAGAGTTAGGTTCAAGCTCTTAGAGGCGATCTACCTATCTGCAAGGATATTTTCCTACAACAACAATCATTTTAAGAATTCTGTGTAAGTGTACCACTTCTTTTAAGAAGATATCAACAACATCTGCTTCCTTGTGAGTGGTTTTCAGTGGAATAAAATGGGCAGATTTTGTAAGCTTGTCCACCACAACCATGATTGAATCATGTTGCTTGCTTGTTCTAGGCAATCCTTTAATAAAATCCATGGTCACCACTTCCCACTTTCACTCAGGAATGAGCAAAGGCTGCAGCAACCCTACTGGGTGCCTATGCTCAACCTTAACTTTCTGGCACTCCATACATCTGGAAATGTATTCAATGATCTCTCTCTTCATACCTGGCCAAAAGTAATGGCTTTTGACTACTGCCACAATCTTCTGATATCGAGGGTGTCCAGCATAAGTCACGCTATGCATTTCTTTTATAATTGCAAGTTTCAATTCCTGGACATTGGGTACATACACTCTATTTTTATACAGAAGTATTCCATCAGCTCCCAAGATGTAATTTTCCTCTTTCTGTGGTCTCTCGCTCTGTTGTAGCTTTGCTACCAAGTCTCTGTATTGCAAATTTGCATTTGCAGCTTCCAAAATTCTATCTTTAATATTAGTCCTGTACATGCTAATGGTTGTAGCATGTAATTCATGCACTTTTCTGTTGAGTGCATCTGCCACCTTGTTTTCCTTCCCCTTGATATGCTTGATATCAAAGTCATATTCGCACATAAATTCTAGCCACCTACTTTGTCTAGCATTTAAGGTTGGATTATCAAACAAGTATTTCAGACTGTTATGGTCTATTCTGAGTTCAAACCTCCTTCCCATGAGGTAATGTCTCCATTTCCTTAGAGTGTGAACGACTGCTGCCAACTCCAAATCGTGAGTGGCATAATTCTTTTCATGCTCTTTCAGCTTCCTGGACTCATAACAGAATACAAATCCATCTTGGCTGAGAAATCCTCCCAACCCTTCCTTACACGCATCTGTGCACACCACAAAATCCATATTTGGATCTGCAATCCTCAAGATTGGAGCGCTAGTTAATAGTTGCTTCAATCATTGGAAATTGTTCTCACACTCTTCAGTCCACTGAAACTTTTTCTCCTTCCTTTGCAAGGAAGTGATAGGATGAACTATCTTTGAGAACCCTGCTATAAACCTTCGGTAATAGCCCGCTAGACCCATAAAAGATCTAAATTCCTCCACATTCCTTGGCACTGACCATTCTTGGATGGCCTCAACTTTCTCAGGATCCACAACGATCCCTTCTTCTGAAATAATGTGCCCTAAGTAATGGATCTGCCTTTGGTAAAATGAGCATTTGCTCAATTTGGCATATAGTGGGTGTCCTCTCAACACTTGCAACACCAATCTCAGGTGTTGTTCATGCTCTTCCTCTAACTTGGAATACACCAAGATGTCATTCATGAAGACTATGACAAACTTTTCTAAATAGTCCCTGAATACACCTTTCATCAAGAACATAAAGACAACAGGTGTGTTTGACAGTCCAAACGGCACCACTGTGAACTTGTAATGATCATACCTTGTTATAAAGGTAGTCTTGTTGATGTCCTCATCCTTTATTCTCACCTAGTGATATTCTGATCTGAGATCTATCTTCGAAAATATTTTTTCACCCTTCAACTGATCAAAAAGATCATCGATCCTCGGCAGAGGATACTTGTTCTTGACAATTACCTTGTTCAACTACCAGAAATCAATGTACAGCCTCAACATCCCATCCTTCTTCTTTATGAACAGGACCGGGGCACCCCAAGGTGACACACTGGGACAAATGTACCCCTTCTTTAGAATCTCTTCAAGCTACAATTGCAACTCTTTCAGCTCTGGTGTACTCATTCTATAAGGATCTTTCGACACTGGAGTTGCTCCAAGCATCAAATTTATAGAAAAATCAATGTCTCTCTTTGGAGGTAGTCTAGGTACCTCCTGAAAGACATCTTCAAACTCTATAAGTACTTCATGGTATCCAATCTTTGGGAATTCATCTTTGGATGCTTCTTCCACATGGGCTGCAAATAATTGACAGCCTTTTCTATAGCACTTCTTTAGCTACATTGCTGAGATTTCTCTAACCACCACAGCTCTGGGAATCCCTTGGACTATTTTCCGATTCCCTTCCTCATCCAAGCATGTAAACTTTTTGTTACGAAAGTCCAGAAGGGCATGGTGCTGGTCCAACTAGTCCATCCCAATTAAGTAGTCATAAGAGCCTAAAGGAAGAATATTCAATTCAGCCTTAGTGCTCAATCCTTTCATGTCCACAGGATAGGACTTCACTAACTCAACGACTTTCCTCTTGGTTCCTATAGCCAACTGTACTAACCAAGACTTTTCATATTTTCTTATTGATAAATGAAAACTTTCCACCACCCTGGGATCTACATAACTATGGCTAGCCCCTGAATTGATTAAAATAATAAATGGTCGGTTGTTAATCATACCTTCCACTTCAATCATGTGTGATTGAAATTTTGCTTGCTTGTTGTCCAGGGCTGCATAGATCCTTGGCATTCTTCTTCCCATATCCTCCATTGTTTCAGCTTGTTGAACATTGTAGATGGTTCTTGCTTTATCTTTTTTGTGGGGGAAGTCTCAGTACCTATGGTTTCCTTTACAAACCCAACACTCCATAGGTGGTGGTCTGGGCATTTGTTCACCCACTTCAGCCTTCCTAGGTTCTCTAAAGGATGGTTGTCCCTAAGGATTGTTTCTAAAAAAGGGAGGTTTGTTTCCCTTCTGCCTATGTTCCTTCTTAAGCTTCTTCTGGTCATCCCAAGCCTTCCGAAAATGAGGCTTTTCTCTTTGTTGTTCATATAAGCATTTATCCCTTCTTATTGTTTCTTCCATAGTCTTAGGATCATCATACTGAATCTTTTCACCGATGGCAGGTGGCAGTCCACTCAGATACCTCTGAATCTTAACAGCCTCATCTTTGATGAACGAAACATACGTCAGTAGTTCCAAGAAACTTTGTTCGTATTCATCAATGGTCATGCTGCCTAGCTTGAGTTCGAAGAACTCCTTCATCTTTCTGTCATAGTATATTTTAGTCAGGTATTTCTTCTCGAAATAGCCCTTGAACTCCTTCCAAGTGACATCCTTCTCTCTGATGTGCTACACCTGCAAAAACTGATCCCACCACATGGATGCTTTTCCTTTCAATTGATACATCACAATTCTTCCTTCTGCATGAGTGGAATAATTCTGCAGTTGGAAATATTTCCTCATGCCAAGCAACCATGTTTCAACATCTTCCTCCTTCTTATGTTCTCCATCGAACGTTGGAAGCTTGATCTTGTTCATCTCTCCCTTCAATTCATCCACTCCAAATCTTCTGTGTTTCTTGGTAGGGGACGGGCTCGAACTACTATGTGCTTCCCTACTGGAATGCTTTGGGGAGCGACGATGATGTCTGTTGCCACTCCTTGATCTTCTTTTTCTCTTAGGGGTCCTGCAACTCCCTGTTTTGCTTGTGTCGCTCTCCTTTTCCGATTTCCTTTCTATTCTTTCCAGGCTTTTCAACATCTTTAGGTTGAATTCACCTTGCCTATCCCTGACTTTCATGAGCTTTCAGCTATCATCTTGGAGAGCCTAGGCATCTCTCTGAAATCCTTCAATGATTTTCATTATATGTCGTTCCTTATCCAATTCTCTTCCATGCCCATTGGAGTTTGATCCTTCGACTCCCAAGTTGACTTCCTTTCCTACCCTTTCATCCCAGTTTCAGAGGCAATCTGCACCTCTTCCATTTCTATACTCGGTTGTCCTGACACTCATTGCACTCTACACACACAACGTGCAGTCAAATGAAGTTTGTCAGGCCTTAAACCCTTAATAAAAACCACAACATTCATTATCCAACATGAATAAGAAAATTTTTCAAATTCACTAAGTTTTCTGAGCCCTGCTTGGCTCTTGAAAATTTTTGAGACTTTGGGACTTTAGTTTTTGGGGTTTTTTTCCACGAGGATCCCACAATTAAATCCTTGACAATTCTTATGTCCTTCGAAAATTTCAGGATTTAGGAACTTTGGTGTTTCGGGTTTCGGGGTTTTTGGTCCCCGAAGGTTCTCGCACTCGCTTCCCTCTTCAACTCCCAACTCCCGAACTTCCAAAATCTCTTCCCATGGGCCCACAACACAGCTGTCACCAACCCCGGTAGGGATTTTAGGACTTGGCACTTCAGGTTTTCGGGTCTTTGGTACCAGGGAGTTCACAATGTAGTGACTCCCAACCCCATGTCACTCCAACTCCTGAATTCTGAAATTCCACTTTACTTTACTCTTCGGGCCCACAGCACAGCTGTCACCCCCTAACCATGGTGGCGCATGATACATTCAGGAGGTTCCACATCACCTTCAGTGATGTCATCAGGTCCCACCATTCTTGCTTGTCTTCTCGACTCACTGGAATGTGGTACACACCCATGTGTCCACGTCCATTCCAAGGAAATCCAACGGTTAGACTTCTCTCAGATCTACGGCACAAATCTTTTCGGCGTTTCGGGGTTTCGGGCATCAGGATTTTGTCCATCCACACATCTTGAACTTACGTTTGCCGAAATTCTGAAATTACTGTCTACTCTTCCACTTGATCAAATGGTTTAGTTCCTCTCTTATGATCTACGGTGTAGATCATTTCGGAATTTTGGGTTTTTCTATTTCACGACTTGTGAAAACAGGCTTCTTCCCTTTTGGTTTACCAAGTACCAAAACGTCGTCCGACAGCCACGTGCCCCCCCAATGGACGGTCCTGACGAATTTGGGATTTCGCGTATCGTGATTTCCATGTTCCTATGCAACTTGAAAGGGTTTTTAAACCTTGTGCATGTTTTCTAGATCTGACAGTCACGAGGGTTCTCCTTTTCCCCGAACAGATCCTACGGATCCAACACTTCTGGTGTGGAGTCCTCTCTCCCTGTGGCCAGATGCCACCCTGGTTGTAGTTTCATAACACTGCTATACCTCCTGAGCTTTGTAATATGGTCAAGTAACTCCTTGACACTTTGGAGAATTCAAAGGTTCGAAATTGGTCCTCCAAACACAATTTCTCCTCAAACCCTCGATCCAAAGACCACTCAACTGGCCCATCTAGGCTCAGCATCAAAACCTTGGCTCTGATACCAAACTGTAACATCCCTTTCGTACTGTAACTGTAATGCTCCGATACCAAACTGTAGCACCCCCATGCTGGGCCATCATCCAACCCATTGGCCGGGCAGACGCTACTTTGCAGAATAACAATCTCATAATTAATTCTATATATATAACATGCATTTAAGCAAATGAAACACATTTAAACTCAGAGTTAGCACAAAATTACTGCTGACATAAATAATCCATGGAATTAACATTAATTCATATGCACAGCAAAATACATGATAAATATAATACACAGACATGCAAAACATAATTATAACATCATCTGGTACTTATCTTTGAAATGGTGTTAATTCCACCAACCACGTGCAGGCCTTCCACGAACCTCTCAGCCTTAGACCACACTTCTCATCAAGCTCAGTAGTGGGTCACCCCCGAGATGGGACTAAGCTCCACCCCAAGGAAAGAATCCTAGGCTAGGCTGAGGTTATAGGGAAAACACACAGTCACACGGAAGGAATTCTCTCCCGGGAACCACTCATACTCACTACCCACAGACTCTCCTTCCCCACATGCCTGTTCCACCCTAGGAGTATACACCTTCTCTATCACCTAGACAGTCCTTTGGCTACTAACCTCCCTTGCCTTGGGTTTCAGCAACAGACTGAACCGAAAGTCTTCGAGCTCTGTGGCAGCTACAGGGTTCCTTCCAGAAGTTCTCTCCTTCCTCTATGCACTCTCTCACCTGGAGAGAGTCGCTCACAGGCCCAACAACCTATTCTTCCAACTTCAACCACCTCTCTCACCTAGAGAGAGTATTGTACAAACTGGCCAACAAGCCACACGCAGTCCAACACTGCATTACCACAATAGCCAACAGGGAAAACAGAAATGAGCTTTCCAAACAGGCTCAACAATGATAGGATGGTCTCACGGTTATGGATTTGGGACAGAGAATCCACACACAGGCTCGATCTTCTCAGACAGAGGATGCACCAGCTTTACTAGTAAACAACACAAGCTTTTCATCTTTCAGGGTTGTACCAGTGTATTCTTGTAGAGGTCGGATGGGACGTATGGTTCAGAAGATGCACAAGGTCTCCTGCAGAGGTCGGACCGGTTCATGCTCAAAGGGTCAGGTATAATGGAGGAGCACCCCCAACATGGCTAATCTCAAACACTTTATTTGCATGGGCTTGGGTTGAAACTTTTCACCCATGAAACTGCATGCCTTCCATCAGCGTGTGTTCCTCCCCATTTGGAAGTCACTTGTCATTCCAAAAAGACTTAGGATAAAGCATATTATTCACATTCTTTTTGGAATAATATTAAAATATTATTCCCAAGGCTTAAGCCCTTAGGCTTAGCCCCTAGTCTCAACACTTAGCCCCTCTTCCCACCTTCCAACCCCTAATCCCTTGCCCAATCTGTGGAATCTTAGTCCCCCATCACTCATTCATCGTGGTCGGTATGCACGCGTCGGTGTTTATATTTTATTAATGTTTTGCACTGATACATGTCCTTCAACCCTTGTCCTTCAACCCTTAGGCTCTCTGGCCTAACAATGACATAATCCCACCAACTTATATTAACTTGGCTCACAAGCCTATAACAAACATAATTACAATTCATTTCATAAACATGATTTACAATGGGGCTCGGCCTTGGGGACATTACATAAGCAGTTGAGTTTTCATGCCATAAACCCAACTTGGAAGTTAATTCCAACATCATATAATTGTGAAAATGAGTGCCATGATCAGTGACAATGGCATGAGGCACAGTGAATCGAGTAATAATGTGATTAAAAATGAACAGAGATGCAATTTTTCCGGTATTGTTATATGTGAGCATCGCCTCGACCCATTTAGTGAAATAGTATACGGAAAAAATAATCTACCCATGATCCACGGAACCGAGTAATCAAATGTTGTTGGATAAAATTTGATTACGCAGCTCATCTTCGACTTACATATGAGTGAGGGTTACATATCATGAAATCAATGACCCATTTTGCAAATGGACCAATGGAAATTATAGGGTGAAGAGGAGCAGGAGGGGCATGCAAATTATGATTCTATATCTTGCACACATGATATTTTTGGACCACAAGGATGCAATATTTAAATAATAACGACCAAAAATATCCCACCTGTAGAATTTTTTAGGTTGTGG
Organism: Picea mariana; assembly: GCA_032191745.1. NCBI lineage: Eukaryota > Viridiplantae > Streptophyta > Pinopsida > Pinales > Pinaceae > Picea > Picea mariana. Next base: position 234,165 of record JASDQU010103122.1, read on the forward strand.
AATACTCAGACATAGGACCACCACATGCTCCAGCATGGTAGTCATTAAGGGCTCTCTCAGCTTCCTGATGAGTTAAACACCGCTGAAAATAGAATCAACACCACGATGATAAAGTGTATCGCAAATAATGATGTATTGGCGAGCTTGGTATCGAATACGATGACGCTCAATATGAGATAAATCAGGCCAAAAGGTCTGGGTTTGGAGATATATGATGATATCTATGTACCATGGATCAGAATAGATAATCAAAAAAGGGGATTCATTAGGAATCAATTCTTCTATCAAAATCTCAGATTCAGGTGAGGAAAGGTCACAAATTATCTCAGCAAAGACCAAATATTTCTTAGATTTGGATTTTTTGAACTCCAAATCAAACTCTTGTAGGATGAAAATCCATTTGGATTATCCCCACCAACACTTGTCTAGTCAAGATATGTTGCATGGGGTTACAATAAAAAATAGTGGTGGTTTTGCACGGTAACATGTAGTGACGAAAATGTTGGACAACTTGAAAAATAGCCAGTGCCAATTTCTCCACATGTGAATATTTGATTTCAATAGGAGAAAAAATATTACTCAAGTAGTAGACCACATGTTCATCATTCAAATCGTCCTCTTGTACCATCACCATAGCAACGGTACTATTAGAAGCAACAAGGTATAAAAAATAATCTCGATGATATTTTGGGGGATGTAACAATGGTGTATGATTAAATGCGTGATTTAGAGAATCAAATGTCGTTTGAGTAGTGTCATCCAAAACAAAGGGAACTCCTTTCTTAAGAATCCATATAAAACCCTTGGTCAGTTCTACACATTTAGAAACAAATTGACGTAAAATGTTTTCCTTCCCTTGCAAACTTTGGAGTTGGCATAGATTCAAAGGAGGAGGTAAATTTAATATGGACTCAATCTTCAAGGGATCAACACGGATCCCTTTCTTGGACATGATAAAACCAAGGAGATGTACAAAATCCACACAAAATACAAATATATGTGGATTTAAGAAAATATTGTAAAAGAGACATCTAAGAAATATAGCTCAAAGATGTGTAGGATGATCCTGACGTTGCATGGAATGTGTAGGTAAGTCATCAAGATAGGGTTGTAAAATATGCTTACTATCGTGAAACGCATAAGACATAGCCCACTGAAAAGATGTGCTAACATTTTTTAGTCCAAAAGGGATTTTTTTGTAGGAAAAGGTACCCCAAGGAAAAATGAAAGCGGTTTTGTGTTGATTTGATTAAAGCCGGAGGAACCATCCATAAATGAGAAAATTTCACTGCTAGCACAATCATTAATGATCTGGTCAACGAAAGGGGTTGGGTAGTTATCTTTAGGACATGCCCTATTGATATATCTATAATCAATACATATGCATATTGTACCTTGTTTCTTAGTGATATGAAGAATATTGGAAACCCAATCAATAAGAGGTACAAGATAAATAAAATCGACTTTATGAAGTTTTTCAACTTCCATTTTAGTAGTAGCATCTTTTTGTGGATGAATGGGGAAAAGTGTTTTTTGAACATGCTTTGCTTCAGGATAAGTCGTAATTTCATGAATAACAATATTCGGGTCAATTCTAGGAATTTATTCATAATACCAAGCAAATATATCACGTAATTATTTGAATAGGGCTATGTAAGTTTGTGTTTCATCAGGAGAACAAGAGGCACCTATATGAATGTTTTCCATGATTCGATATTCGACTAAGATATCTATTGGTATAGTAGTGTATATGTTTCCCAAATTCCCCTCAGATAAAACATCATGATGAGAATCTGTAAGTATCTCATGCAATACATGAGTGTCAGGATGATTCTAAATAGTCTTGGGCTTAAGGAAGAAATATGAACGATGATGACTATCATCCCAAGGAGTTTCTTCCAAAAACATGACCTACATGATACTCTCATCGGTGGGAAAAGTATCGTCAAAAGGATCGAGAGAGGCCATAGAAATAAGCCAAGAAGAGTGAGAGTACTCATCTAAGACATGACTCATGGGGTCACTAGTGTCATAATCGACCATAGAGGTGGACTGGATTGTTTGATAAACAACTTCAATTGGATTGAGTGGCATTCTATCACCGTAACTTTCATATTTAAATGGTTTGGGCACTACCCAAGGATCATGTGAGTCAAGGGATTTACTAGACTACTTCGAAATCATGTTGACTTGGAAAACAATTGGAGGAATGTCAGGTGGTGGGAGTGGAAAAGTTCCCATCAAAGATGAATATTTCAAAAAACCCACTCCAACATCCTCATATGAAGATGGGTTTTTCTCTATAAAAGTAACACTACCAATGCGTGAATCAGAATTAAAGTAGGCGAGTTGGTCTACCGTGACTATTTTTACTTGATGATGGAAATGTAGTACACGAAACAAAGTAGATACATGGCATAAATCCAACTACGTCTTAGAAGAATATTATAATCGAGTGGTGCATCGACAAATTCTACTTCAACAATGATTGTCTTAATTTTTAACTCAATTGGTAATGCACTAAGTACTCCAAATGGTTTAAATCCTCTACCGTCATTTTTTTTAATGTATTAGGTGATTGGTTAATTTAAGTAGAACCAATAAATTTCCAATAGTTAATATACATCACACAAGTCGAGGCTCCTTCATATATAATAGTAAGAAAAACATTCTTTTGTTGGACAATGACTTGAATTTGAAATGCAAGTTGGTGAGGGAGCCTTGGAAGATGAGTTTCCAAGTCAAAGGATATCATATTCCCATCACCAGGGTTAGTTACACCAATGGATGACAACAATGTTCATCGTTGCATAAGGAAAGTTTGGAGGACTTCGAGGGCCGACAACACAAAAGGAGCTTGAGTTAAATCTTCTACAATATTGTAGTTATGAGCATCTCGTGCATGCAGATTAAAAGATGAACTACGAAAAACACCTTTTGGAGGTGGTCTAATCATTGTTTCTAAACTTGATCAAGCAATCTGTAGAGTACCAATAGGTGGTGGGGTAGACATAGAAGGATGCTCAACAACACTTTCATTCGAGGAATTAAGATAGTCTTTGGATTGTGTTGTGAGTGAAACCTATTTATCTTTATATGTTGTACAAAAAAGTACATAAGAGATTCTAAACATAGAGGATTGTTCTTGAGTAACCATTCGATTCTGCTAAGATGGAAAAGAATTGGTCAATACAGTGTGTGCGGTTGAATTTCCTTTAAGGAAACAATTTACATTAGCACAACGTGGAAAATATTTAGTGTAATGATCATCATCGCAAATGAGAAAATGATATTTAGGTTTATGTTTTTCCTTATCTTCAACATGTGGAGTTTTCATTTTTTCTTTTGGCTGACCATTTTGTTTTGTTTTTCTTTTTCCTTTTTGCTTATTTCTAGTTTGTTGAGATTTAGTAGTTGGTATAGATTGAACCGTGTTCACCTCAAAAGTGTTACTAGAAGGAGTGGCAAGAGGTGTAGTATTTGGAGTACTCATAGTGGTGGGAGTTGTCTTGGGGTTGGGAGTCATGGTATAATTCTTATTTTTATTCTCTTGATTAATAGAACCAATCGCACCATCAACAACATGAGATTATGTAGGAGGTGTTGGGTTTGGATTTTTCGATGAGTGAGGGGCATGAGGAATCATATCGTATAATGTGTTAGTCTGAGAATATACCAAATCAAGATACTGGGAATGACTTATGGCTTGTTCCTCAATAACTTCTCTTCCCATAGAAACATCTCGAGCGATGGGTCCTAGAAGATATTTAGTGAACCATTCAGCTAACAATTGATCAAGAATGTGAGCTTTGATTAATCATCTTCATCTTTTCCACTCATGAATATGATCAGAAATATGAGTAGAGGTAGTTTGTCGAAGTGAAGTTAAAAGTTTAGTACATGTTTCATAGTGAATAGGTAGTTGAAAATGTGTGAGGAAAGCCATGGCTAATGAATTAAAGTCACAGAAGAGTTCTCTAGGTAATTCAATATACCACTTAGTTGTGGTCCCCATAAAATTTCTTTGTAAAATACATAAACGTATAGAATCATCCATCAACGAGTTTGATGAACACCAAAGATGGAAAGTTGTAACATGATTATTAGGATCATCTCTCGGATTGCCATCAAACTTTGGAATATCTGAGGGTAATTTGGCAGGAACAAATGACCAAAAAAGAGAGTGTGAACAAGTACAGTGAATCCAAAGTGGCTAAAAATGGAAATTGCTAGTTAACTTTAGGATATTAGTAACTTTGAGGAGGAAGTCATGTCATAATACCAATAGGACCATAAACAACTTGTAAAGGTGCATTATATATTGATCTTGTCACAGGTTTTTGTTGGGGTTTTTTGGACATATAAGTGGGTTAACTTGTGGATTAGGTATCCCTCCTTGAGGATGAATACCCATTTGACTAGTTTGACTCCATGTAGGGTTCACGGTGCCTGAAAAAGGTTACCCATTATTATGACCCAAGAAAACAAGGTTAGAGGGTCCAACTTGGGTATTTCCAAGAAAAATTTACCCATGATTAAGACCTAAGAAAATAGGGTTAGAGGGACATGTGTGATGTGTTCCTCCACATAAGGGGCCTACCAAGGTAGCTTCCCCCCTAGGCTGTTGTTGTGTTCAAAGATTCCAAGATGGTCCTATAACCTGTGATATAGTTAAAGGTTGAACTATAAAAAGTTTTTTTCCTCCAACTAAAGGGTTCCCCCCAACAAAAATTTGTGTCCCAATAGAAAATTGAGATCCAGAAAGATGTTGACCACTTTTTCCTCCAGAAGGGTTTGATACTCCTAGTGAAATATGGGTAGGAATAATAATTCGTCCACTAAGAGAATTATATGTGGGAGGAAGTGATTGACTTTATCTAGGAAGAAGAGATGTTCCAATGATATTCTAAGATGTCAAAGAGATACTATCTTGAAAAGGTAGAGTTTGTGTAATCGTCATAGTGCTATTCAATTGAATAGGAAGGACATGACCTATCCCACTTGATACCTGACCTGAGATAGTATCAATATTACCTATTTGTCCCATAGGATGACCAAGGAAAAGGTTTTAGGATGTGCTTATTGTACTAGTAACAACAAGTGTAAGTGGTGTAGTAAATGATGGTTGACTAATACCTAATCTATAAAAAATATCATGACCCGAGGGAGTTTCCCATAAAGTACGAACTAGATTTATACTTGGATCCAAGATGCCAAAGGTTTGAACAGGGGTTGTAAATCCTTCACTTTGATTAGGTTGTCCTGATTCCATATTTTCTTCTTTAAATGTCCTTGACGATAATCTAGGATAATCTTCAGTTACAATTTCTCCTAAAGAATTTACTCGGACTAAAAGTGGACCAAGGGGATTAGTTAATTGTGGGTTTTCAATATGGATAAAGCCTTCCTAAACACTTGTGATAACTCCCTCATAATTTTCAATCAAAGGAGTAGCAACACTCCCAATGTCAGAGTAATTTTCCT
>JASDQU010103122.1:250815-263085 GCA_032191745.1 Picea mariana
TAATCGTCATAGTGCTATTCAATTGAATAGGAAGGACATGACCTATCCCACTTGATACCTGACCTGAGATAGTATCAATATTACCTATTTGTCCCATAGGATGACCAAGGAAAAGGTTTTAGGATGTGCTTATTGTACTAGTAACAACAAGTGTAAGTGGTGTAGTAAATGATGGTTGACTAATACCTAATCTATAAAAAATATCATGACCCGAGGGAGTTTCCCATAAAGTACGAACTAGATTTATACTTGGATCCAAGATGCCAAAGGTTTGAACAGGGGTTGTAAATCCTTCACTTTGATTAGGTTGTCCTGATTCCATATTTTCTTCTTTAAATGTCCTTGACGATAATCTAGGATAATCTTCAGTTACAATTTCTCCTAAAGAATTTACTCGGACTAAAAGTGGACCAAGGGGATTAGTTAATTGTGGGTTTTCAATATGGATAAAGCCTTCCTAAACACTTGTGATAACTCCCTCATAATTTTCAATCAAAGGAGTAGCAACACTCCCAATGTCAGAGTAATTTTCCTCGTCAAAAATATCTCCACGAGAAGTATCTTCTTGTGAATGGGGAGGTATTGATTGACAATCTTCGGGAGGAAATCCTTGCATCCTACATGATCGACGAAGACCATTTTCAACAATGGTATAAAGGGTATAAAATTTAAATCCCACTATAGAAAATAGACATCACTTGGCTAATAAACTAGGAATCAAACCACGTAAACAAAAAATTTCATAGTGAACGCACTAGTTGGTGATGAAATACAATGTTGTGAGATCAATGTAAAAAGGGAAGGGGTAGAGAGGGTCGACCAATTATGTTGGTGAACTTCTTAACAGACTTACACCCTAATGCAATTTACGGCATGAAATAATCATGGGTTACTCTCCAAGGAGCCCGAGTGACTTTGACCAACATCTGACCCAAGTACAACAGATAATTTCCCCTCCATCGTCACCTTATGTATGATCCCTAAATATTATGGCCTCTAAGGATACCACTTACAACACCCAATCTTGGGGAAATAGTTGGTAGTCGAGTATACATGCAAGGGAAGGGTCGAAACACTAAAATCTTCTTGAGAGGTGCCTCGAACCGAGGTAAGACCTCCCAAGTGATCCCCAAGTCTCTAACGACACCATTTGTAATACATGAAAACCACTCCACCAAGAACAACGAAGCCAGGATAGTTACTCCATTGGTCCCAATGTGAACTCGTGATTCACCCTTATGTGAGAAGGGCTTCCCAGAACAGAGATGTGGCAACTAGATTTGTCTCCCTAGCACAAGATCAAATGTTTGTTTGATAGATTTGGAGATTTATCCTCTCCACCTATTCCAAATCTCTACACCTAAGTTAATGTTGGTGTGAAACCAGATAAAAAACATCGAATGAATTTTGTTAGCACTTAGTTTTAAGGGCTATTGTTTTACTCAAAAGGATGTAGAAGTGAAACTGATGATGTTTGATCTTGACTCAAAATATCATGCAATAAGATATGAAATGGAAATTTTCGTTTGATGAATCCTAATTACATGAGAGAGATAAGTTACTTTTCTTTTGAAATGAAAAACTCAAAATGCAATTATTTTCAAGAAAGATCCCAATATTTTCACAAAACAATCAATGACTTAATGATTCTAATTCAGCCTAAAAGTCTAAATGCATAAGCTTTTTCCTCTTGATTTAAAAAAACAAATGAATGAAATTCTACTTAAATTCTTTATCTTTCACTTAACATTAAAGTTTGTAATGAAAGAAACAAAATATTATTCAAGGGAAAATACACATCGACAATTGAAGACACAACAAAAAGATTACAATAAAAAATCCCACAGTGATATTTCCAAAACTACAAAGATATCCAAATGCAAAAAAAAGGATATAAAATATTAATTTTTTTCAAAACAAAAACCTTAATACAAAAGATAAGAGAAAACGACTCAATAAAACACTTTGACAAAAAAATTAAGAGCCAATTGAGAGACACTCAAAGACCAGGCTAAGAGATTATACCTCTTTTAGATACAGGAAAAAAATTACCAAAGACAAATTCAAGCAATCATGAAGAAATTGAAACAATGATAAAAAACAAGCTCTAAGACTACTAAGAAGACTGTAAAGAAAACCTAAAATTCACAGCAAAGGTCAGATATGAGACCTGGGTAGGAAAAATTCAAATAAAATTTGATTTTTCAATAAGTGTTGCAGGATAATGTGGCACATAGAGAGACAATATAGAGTGTTGCAAGCTGCAAACTATGCACAGTGTGACAATGTCACACTGGTTCTCAAAGGAAGGGTGCGACAATCAAGAAAATCTTTGAAAAAATAAAAAAAGAATAAAGAATATTTCCAGTGAATTTCAGGTTTGACTAATCACACAATGTCAAGTGAAGACTCAAATATCTAAAGCAAGGCAAGGTGGCAATATTAAGAGAACAAATATGAAAGATATGTCTCCAACGAAGTTTCCAATTTGTTATCAGACAAATTTGTTTATGTAGACAAAAATGAATCCCCCTAGTTTGGGAACCAAAAACTAGAACAAAACAAAACATAATGTGTTTCTTTCCTTAGATTCATTCATTCAATATATTAACAAGTGAGGATTAGACTCTTACGTTTTGACTAAAGGTCATCCTTTCTAGTTGTAATTCTCGTGACTTGATCTAAATAGCTCTCCCAACTTGATTCAAAAGATTTGAAATGAGCACCTATATAAGGACACAATCTGACAAAAGAAAGAACAATATATAGACAAATCTATACAAATGACCAAGGATAAATCTAATAAAGACAATTGAAATCTTTACTGGAAAGAGAATATGTAACTGTATTAAAAATGGTGGAAAGAGTTACAACCAATGCCTTGGTGTTGAGAAGCTCCTTCCAACAAATTCACTGCTCCAATACCCATAATGCATCCATGAAATACATCACCATCCATTAACTCATTTATATGTTGATACTAAGAAGGAAATGAATCACTTATCAAGTACAATGTAAGTATCAAGTACAATTTACATTGGATATACATTGTTGACTTATTATAAATTCAAATTCTTGATGCATTAAGTTTTGTGATATACATTGTTGACTTATTATAAATTCAAATTCTTGATGAGAATGATGACCGTAACCAGTAATGGATTTCAACTCTTTTAATACTAAATAATATATAACCTGTAATAATTTTAATATTTATCTTGAGTTTTTATATTCATTTTAATATATAACCTCAATTGCCCTTTCATGTGCGTTTTAGGCTTCTCGTATCTTTTTCATACAAATCCATTCAATTGACACGTATACATACACTGCTTTTTAACAATACGATATATATTAAAAAATATCACATACTTTTTACTCTTTTTACTTTTAAATAAAGAAAATAAATATATATAAAATAAATGAGAAAATTCACATTTTTATATAGTTTTGGAATAAAATTTAAAATTGTTTTTGGTTAAGTAAAAAATTATTATTTTTAAGGTAAAGAAATAATAGTTTTGAAATAAAATTTAAAATTGTTTTTAGTTAAGTAAAAAATATTATTTTTAATGTAATGAAACAAATTAATGAGTTAAGATTTAGAGGTATTTTATAAGAATGAAAGGTTGTCAAAGACCATCAACAAATTATTTTAATTAATCATTTTTAAATAATAATAAAAAATTAATTCTTAATCATGAATAAAAATCAACAATAATTATTCTCAATATCAATTAACAATTAAATTATAATAAATTTTATCACTTTTATAAAAAAAATTAATTTATATAATTTTAATAATTAATTATATATTTTTTTATTCTAAAACATACATATATATCTTTTTATTAAAAAAATACAATCCTAAAATAATAGAATTTTTTTGACAAGTTTTGTACCTCCATAGATTTCACAATTAATTTCTTTTTTTTTTTAATAAGAATGTTATAGGTACTCTCCATTAAAAAACTTTTAAAATATATTCCTATTTAATAAAAAACTTTGTAAAAAGTTTACTTTATTTATTTTGTTTAATATTTAATTAATTAAAATTTAAAACTAAAATTTATTTAATTAGGATTTAAAAATATTTTGCTTAAAGATTCAAAGTTAACATGAAAATTTTAATTTACAATTTATTTATTATTCAAAATTTAGATAAGATTCAAATTTAATAAAAAAAAATTAGTTTTACAATTTTTTTATTATTAGAAATTTAGATAAGAATATTATAGATATTTTATAAAAAAAAAATAAAAAAAAATCATATTTATGAGAAGAATATTTTGGTCTTTTAAAGAGGGAACACATTAGAATAAGAAAAGATACAACTACTTTGGATTCAAAATTTAATAAGTCTGGTTGTTATTGTACAACTTTTCTTAGCTATAAATGTTTGTATGATATAATTGCCCATAAGGAAATATGGTGGTGGAAATCTATATGGAAATTAAAAGTATCAAAGAAGACAAAACTATTTCCACATTTTTTTAAGAATAAGGTTTTGACTTGAGAAAAATTACAAAAGAGAGAGATAAGTCTCTAGAATCTTTTTGGTGTGTGGCTTAGTTGAAGAGAATATTATACATATATTAATACAATTCTCATTTGCTCAACAAGTATGAAAATATGTAGAGGTCATCACAAGAATTCCCCATGTATTGAGTAGTAAGTCTGTGGAGTGCTTGAGGAAATGGTATGAAAAAAAGGATTTTGAAAGAAATTTGGGCCCTACCTTATGTCCGCTAAAGGGTATGTCCTCTAAAGGGGTAGTTGGGTGGTGAGTAATTATTTTCTTTTGAAGAAATTCTTTTGCCTTATTTTCAAATTATATTTAAATTCAAAGCTTTATTTTTTAGATAAAATTGTGTTTCAAAAACAAAAGCTCTAAGACAATTAGGTGATTTACAAGTGAATAAGTTTGTGCATTAAAGTTTTTTTTGGCAGTGTTGAGCTCCAAATATGCCATATTTTCTACCATATAAAATCATCATTCACAATCCATGTTATGTACTTACCACATATTTCATAACCATAATATTACCAATTTTCACTAAAATGTATTCATTTTATCTTGTGGTTAATTATTAATGATTTCTTGTATTTTTAATGATTAAATATGTTTTTAGCATGGTTTTATTAATAACGGTTTACTAATGTGTTTGTCTTTAAGAAACATGTTATAGTCAACAATCTGGTACTCAATCTGGTACTAAGAAGGTTCTATAGAATTTCGGTACCAACATCTTACAAAATTCTGGTACTAGCATCCTACAAAATTCTAGTACCAACTTGCGCCTTGATTTGCATGAATATGAAGACAGATCTCCAAATTCTAAGATATGGGTTTTGCCCAGAAGCTGGAAAATTGAGTATTGCATGGAAATGTTTTCAAAATTTGAATTATTTTGGAAGATATGAGTGAATCTCTAACTCGAATTTGCCCAAATCACTATAAAACTCAGATTTTGTGTTTTTTCCCTAAATTATCAAATTCATTTTTTCTGAGTTTGGGGGTTTGGTTTTATCCATTCCTCCATGGATTTAATTTATAAATAAACCTCATAGGGCTATTAGAGAGAGCCATTATCATTATGGACATTCTTTTGCAATGGGGATTAGGGTGTTATCATGACAACACCAAGATTGTAAGACACTTGTAATTTTCTGAATTTGATGAAATAAAATAGTTGATGTTCTTGTACATGGCATAGATCATACTTTAGTATTGTAGACCTCTTCCACAGTGCAGGTCAATTTTGGAGGGGGGGCATCCTTTAGTATGCACTTTTTATGTTTTTCTTTAGATTAATATTTTACACTTTTGTTTGTAGATTTCAATTCTAGTTTTTGTTTTGATTTCATCTCACATAATTGGAATTTGATTTATGTAGATTAGTTTTCCTATCGTGACATGTTTAATTCAGTAAATTACTCTCAGATTGGTACACCTATGTTTAAAACATCTCATCATAATGTGCCAACTCCATGTATTGTTTCAAATTGCATTATGTTCCTGCACTCAACATTCCTGCACCATCACACTCAACATTCCTGCATCAACATACTCATCATTTATGCACCAACGCACTTAGTGTTCCTGCACTGCACTCTGTTTCTGTACTATCTTCCTGCACCACATTTGGTTCCTACACCGTACTTTGTTCCTGCACTCCACATTTGATTTATGAGTTTTGTTTCCTACACTTCACGATCCAAATCTATAACTTCACTTTCCATTCTTGGGTGTATCATTTTTAGGACAATTCGTTTGAATAGTTTGAATTTAGATTTCATTGCCGAATTGTTTGATTATGTTTTACTTTAGCTAGTTTGTTTTAATTTGGTTTTCTAGTAGTTTAATTCCCTTTTATTTCCTGCACTTGGTTTTATTTCTTGTACTTTGGTTCCTTGCACTGTAATTTCACATAACTTCAATCACCAAAGTACGGATTAAGGGTCTAACTCGTGAGATATGGCCTCCGTAGGGCGGGCTTCATCCCAAGGTGATTAGTTTATTTCCTATCAATTGGATTCATTACTTGTTTCGTTTATTGCATTAAAGTGTGGTTTATCGACATTATGTTAGACCGGGCTCCACTCCTGTATTTCCTGTGCTTGTGCCTCTAAGTCTACGACTCCCTAATTAACAAAATGTTAAGAATTAATAGTGCACATATTTAACCCCACAAACAGTACAAATAATATTTAATTTTAATAGTAGAGGTGGGGTGTTGTATCTTTCTAACTTCCACTACATTTGATTCAAGTTTGGATTAATCCTTGGATTAAACAACTTTGTTAAGTTCCAAGCTTTAAATTTTATACTAAAGTGTGCGAAGGATAAACATGTTTATAGTTTGCAGGTGGTATTTGGAGATTCCCTTCTAGTTACAAATTGGATCTTGAAGAAGGAACATCTACATAATACAAATCTTAGACCATTTGGAGAGATTTTCTAGTTAAAGTTGGTGGTACTTTTAATCAAATATATTTTACTTATATGTATGAGAAAATAAAATAATCAAGAAGTGGACAAGTTTATTGAAGGAGGGCCAACATATTCTAGAAGGCAATATCATTTGGAAGGAATTTTCAAATGGAGACTCGATCCATAATAGATCAAGATCTATTTTGGTTCTTAGCTCAATGTCGAATCCTTATGTTACTTTTATTTTTATATATACTTTTGCGAGTTCTTTGATCTCTGGTTTGTATTTTTGAACTACGAGTGACTAAGAGTTGTCGGGTGATGGAAAATGTTGTCGTAAGATTGATTTGCTAACTTAAATTATTTATTGATTTGATAACTTCTCTATTTTATTATGAAAATAAAACCAAACTCCTATTAAATTTGTTGATTTGATAACTTCTTTACCTCAACCAATAATTCTTTCGTATCGATTTTCATCAAACAATTCTTTCATAATGATTTCAATACTATTTAATAACTAATTTAAAAAATAAATTAAATATTTTTTTTAACAATTATAAAATTTATTATTAAAATATGACCATCTTCATGGATTTATAATTTTTTATTTTAATGTTATTTTGAATATTATTTATTTAAATATTTTAAAAAATAAACTAATAAAACCAAATTCCTATTAAATTATTTGTTGATTTGATAACTTATTTAACTCAACCAATAGTTCTTTCATATTGATTTTGATCGAATAATTATTTCATAATAATTTCAATATTATTTAATAAATAATTTAAAAAATAAATTAAATCTTTTTTTTTTTAGCAATTATAAAATTTATTATTAAAATATGAAAATGTTCATTAATTTGTAATTTTTATTTTTATTTTAATGATATTTATTTTGAATAGAATTTATTTAAATATTTCAAAAAATAAATTGAATAAACATTTTTTTGGAGACTTGAATACTATTTAATTGCTATAGTTTTGAATAAGCATAGAACATAGAAATTTTGCATGGATTATTATCTCTTGAGAAGAATTAACATGAAGAATTAGATTCATGGACACATTTACGATATGTTAAACCAACTTCAAGGAGCTAAGTGTTTGAGTAAGATTGATATAAATTATGGTTATCATAAACTTTATATTTTTTTAAAGATTTTAGAGGATAATTTGAAGCACCATGACCCATTATTTATAGCATTATCAACATAGATTTATGCTAACCCTGAATCTAATAAACATTGATTTTATTAAATATTTGTATAAATATTATGATATTTTTTGTAGTTTTGTATAATTATGGTCAATTATTTTTTAATTGTTCGTTTTTACAAGCTTCATTTTTTTTCAATTTAATTTATTAATGTTACACATGTGACACATATACTTGGGTTATATAAGCTCATCATTACTTTTGGTGAAATGATGAAATAAGCTACTCATGAACCTGAAAAATTGTATATTTGGGATGACAACAAATTTTGGATTCTAAGTGAATCAAGATGGACTTTTCATTGGTGTCGCAAAGATTTTGGGCATTGTCAACTAGCCAACATTAAAGAACATTCATGATCTATGAAGCTCCATGCAAAGGTGAATTCCCAAGCAGTTGATCACACAGATTTCCCATGGTGTGCATTCTTTGAATGCACTAAACTATGTCCAAGTATATTTAAATTACGATGTTTCACACTAGGAATCATTTCAGATATATCAAGCATCAAATTTTGACTATTCCTATTATTTCCTTAGCTAATATTCAATAAGACTTAGAGATCAGATCAACATAGATGCCTCTAGACATGCCATGGGCTAGTTTTGATTTAGCAATAAACATATATTACTTACAACTCTGAGACTTTTTAGGTGTTGTTTTTAATTAATCAATGTATCACTAATATATGCACATTTTGGTTTAAGTAACGAAGCACTAATGACATTATTTTCTTGGAAAAAGGATTATTATTCACATTAAATGTAGCCCTCTACAATTACCCAAAACATAGTGATCTAAAATGGATCTGGACCGATGAATGGGTGTAAGACTCGGTACTTGCAAGATGAAATTGAAAATTCATGAATGTCAATGAATTAGGTAAGAAATGTAAATGTGAAAATTTGAATATGACAAAAAAGAGAACGTGAGAGGAAAATACAAAATTAAATGTTATTAAAAATTAAATAGAGGAGAAGGTTAAGGAATGGGAAGTGAAGGGCCATGGTTGTTGTCTTTCCTTTAACCCTTATATCTCTCTATTTATCTCATGAATTTCATTCTCAAATGGTGTTTTGCCCAAGAGAGGGAGCACTAACAGGAAGAGAGTAATGCATCAAAGATTGTCAAAATTAAAATACTGAGCCCATTTGAATATGGTTTTCCCATTTGGGTTTCCAGTGTAAAAATTAAGTCCATTTTGTCATGGAATGATCCAGGAGTATCTCGGTGGCCACCCACCTTTTACAACTGGCTCAAAATAGTTTTTTGACAACTTACTATTTTTAGCATTTTTTCGGTTCCTAAACTTTCAAGGCCATTTTGAGGGCCTAAATGACATTTTTTCACAATTGGGCACCTTGATGATATTCCAAGGCTCATATTTATCCCCTTAAATTAAACTCCTCATCAATGCCTTTCTAACAAGCTATAGTGCGCCCTAAACGAAGATCGTATGCAAAAGTTACAACACTAGGAAGTTCATGTACTAACTTACCCCAACGGGGCCCACATGACTTTTGGTGCTTCATCTCCTAGGGTTAGGTTTTTGGATTTATAGGGTTTTTGCAGTCATTTTTATTGTAAAAAGGCCTTCAGAGCCTCATTGTACTCATATTCTTGTGAATGAGCATAGTTGTCACATCTCTTCTCAGAGATAAGCTACCACCATTCTAGCAAGCTTGTTTTTAGTCTACATTTTACAATTTTTAGCATATTTCTTATTTAATAGAAGTCAATTTTTATTGTATCTTTGTTATTGTTCACTATTTATCTATGTTAATATTACAAATCTATGGTTTCATTCCGTTCCTCTTATAAATACTTATCATTGATATCAGAGCAATCTGCTCCTTGTCGGTTTTTTTAATGCATGTCCCCAACGCGGTCAGGGTATAGAGAGTTGGGTCTCGAGCTTGTTTCTCTTGAGGAAAACTACTCTCGCACGCCAAAGAAACCATCTATGGAGGGTGAAAATAAAGACGAAGGGACATGAGATCCTTTCAAAATGTTGTTCGAGGAATCCCTTGAGCAACAGAGGAACAATATGATGGACAAATTTACACAAATCCTTCGACGATTGCCAACAAGTGACACATCCACCTCAAGCAAAGGTGTCGCCCCCTTCAAGGTATAGTTCAATTTTGATATTCCTATATTTTAAAGTCAAATAGATTCAGATGCCATAGATAAATGGTTAAACATTCTAGAAGGGTATTTTTTTGTCCACAAATTTTCCAATAGAGAAATGATTACTTTTGCATTCCTCAAGGTCGTCCCCCATGTCAAATATTAGTGAGAGAATTTTTTTGAGAAAAAGAAAATATAGGGATCCACATTATTTGTAGTTGCACCCATTTGGGGTTCCTTCAGGGATGTTATTAAGGAACAATACTACCCTGTTGGAAGTTATGATGACTTGTATACAAGATGGACCACACTATGTCAGGAAAGAGACCAAACAATGTTAGAGTTCACTAATGTATTCCATACCTTGTGCACCAATATGGGTATCAAATATTTTGAGTGACATATGGTTCTCAAGTACCACGACGGTCTGCATAGATACATCTAGAAAAAATGGCATTTTTTGACATCTTATGCTTGGGTGTAGCCTATCGATATGTCATCAAAATTGAGCAAACGTTGAAACAAAAGGCGTGACAGTTTGGGTGTAGGAACCCCTCACAGCAGAAGTAGGGAAAGGAAAGACCCAACCCGCAGAAAAAAGGATAGAGAAAATATGAGCAACCTTAGGACAACCAGTCCAAGCCGCAATAAAAGAAGGATAATGGAAATACAAAGAAACATATTGGGACATGGTGCGACTTCCATAAGAGCCCCTGGCATACCACTATTGATTTCCACTCAAAGAAGTCATTGGTGCTTGAGGTAAAATCCTTTGAATCAGATGCAGTTTTCGACTCTGAGTCTAAACCAGAAAAGGGGAGACGGGTCATTGAAGTGGGACCCATTTCCACCATTACTATCACTAAGATCCATCCCGGTGAACTTAATGAGCCAGAGGAAGGTGAGTGCCTATTTCATTCACAGATGTGGGTAAAAGGCACTCTATTGCACTTCATCATTGATAGAGGTATCCATAAGAACCTCATCTCAGCAGAA
Source organism: Picea mariana (assembly GCA_032191745.1). Lineage (NCBI taxonomy): Eukaryota > Viridiplantae > Streptophyta > Pinopsida > Pinales > Pinaceae > Picea > Picea mariana. The sequence goes on from JASDQU010103122.1 coordinate 262,097, forward strand.
TTTGTCAAGAAGCTATCCCTACCAACAATGTTGCACCTGCAGCCCTACACCATCAGATGGCTTCGTCAAGGAAGTGATATTCTTGTTAGCCAATAGTGTCGACTATCATATGACATCAAGTTATTCAAATATGAGGTATTGTGTGATATTTCTCCCCTTGAAGTTTGTGATTTTATTTTGGTCCAACATTATTTATGGAAATGTCATGTTGTATATGAGTCTAGGCCTCATAGTGTTATTATTACTTTGAACAAGAAATTATATAGGATACCCAAGGTAGTCCCACCTAGTGTTATTTCCTTGATCTTTGCCAAGCAATGCAGGAAGGTCATTTCTCAGACCAAGAATTTTGTATTCTTTGTGATTCTCTCTCAGAGTGAGTGAAAGGTTTCAACCACATCCATGGCCTCCACGGTCGACCTCTCCATGCAGAAGAAGCAAGTGGATAAGTTCATGGAAGAATACATAGACATCTTCTCATCATCTACTGGGGTACCTATGTAATTTTAGGTCAAGCATCCAATCGATATGACCCCCAGTGCACCACTACCCAATGGGTTCGTCTATCATTTCCCTTTGTTAGAAAATGAGGAGATGAAGCATCATATCTAAGAACTGCTCCACAAGGGTCACATCCGACCCAACTCATCACCTTGTGGAAGCCCAATAGTGTTGGTGAAAAATAAAGATGAGACTTGGAAAATGTGCATTGATTTCAAGCCCTAAATAAAAGAATAGTCAGGGACCAGTACCCAATTCCCGGAATCGACGATCTCATTGATCAACTCAAGGGGGGGAAATAATTCAGTAATATTGATCTGAAGTATGGCTACCATCAGGTCCCAATAGAACAGACAAATGTATGGAAAACTTCCTTCAAATCAAAATAAGGTATTTTTGAATGGATGGTCATTCCCTTTGGTTTGACAAATGCCCCAAAAAATTTCATGAGGATGATGGACGATATTGTTGGAAGATTGGTTGTTGTC
>JASDQU010103123.1:1138-22948 GCA_032191745.1 Picea mariana
GTTGATATATGTTGTTGATATGTGCTCACATCTAACTGGTTATAAATGACAACAATGGGTAATGAATAAATGTTGAATGCTAATTGATGAGTTTTTGTGCAAGAGGAAAGTTTTGGGAAAAAGAGCCCCACACTCATTCACCCCCCCTCTAAGTGTGGTAGGTGTGTCCAACACTAGACACTTGCATAATCTCCCTCCTATTCTAGGAGGAGTCCCTAGTCTCACTAGCTCCACCATATCACACCCCAGTGAGTGCTACTTTCTTGGGATCGAATTTACTTGGTTCCACTTTGCTTGGCTCAAATACCCAAGGCAATCCATCTATAGGTTCTCCTTCACAAGGAGGCGAGGGTCAAACTTCTTCTCAAAGAGGAAGTAAAAACCCACCAAATCCCTCTCAAGGGACAGGTCCACTACCTACACACATAATGGTTGGAACTAACCCTCCACCAAATCCCCCTTTTCCATACTTGGCATCCCTCAACATTCCTTATTTAACTAACTCACGAATAACCCTATTTTACATGATGTCACTTGGCCCAATATGCCTACCAAATTTCCTTCAAACATTCCAAATTTTGAAGGTAAACCAGGGGAATACCTCACCAACCATGTTATGACCTTCCACTTATGGTGCTCTTTAAAAAACATTATGGATGATTCCATTCTCTTGAGGTTATTTCAAAGAACCCTCAGTAGTTCATCAGCCAAATGGCATGTGGATGAAACATCAGGGTCCCATGTGACCTTTGAATCATTGGCCAAGGCCTTTTTATACTTTTTCCAATTACCAGTTCGTCATGACATTGGCTTAGAACTTATCTCTGATTTCAAATAAACCACTGCTATCCATATCACCAACCACATCCATGAATGGCATCAACGACATAGTTTGTGTAAAGTAGAAACCACCAGAGAACAACGTCTCGATTGGTTTCTTAAATTGCTCGTCCCTATGATTGCCAAATATGTAGCATCCACTTTTTCTCAATCAAAAGAGGAAGCCATCAGCAAGGCCCAGGAATTTGACCTCATATATGCCCAATCAGGTTACTTGTACACAGTATTGCCTGATGCACCTAGACCCCTACCATTTGGTCAGGGAAAACCTGGGGTTTCTCACACGAGAGATGGGTTGATTGGTTCTATGATACATCTCAACCCTTACGGCCACCCATCACCCACTTATGGTGCAAATCAATATCCTCAACCATATGGAGGGACATCTTATTAACCTCCCCCCACTCACCAATAGTCATATCCTGGTGTTCCCCCTCAGTCATTGGGAGGACTGCCACCAGTACCCCAGATGCATATGGTTTCTCAATCAAGTACGATCCACCCCCAACCCTGGTCTATAACCCAAACAGTAGTGGAAGTAATTCAACTTCCTATACTCCATATGGATCATCTCCACAAAACAACCCATATTTTCCTTTTCCTAGTCCCACTAGGACAACCACATGTCGGTGTTGACTTTGTTCATTCCTCTCCCATTCAACAGGCTCATGATTTTGAACAATTGAATATGGAAAATCTGGCCCATCAGCCGAATAATGCCAAGAATAAAGGAAAAAATAAAACAATTTCAACCCAGGACCAGGACGAAATACCCCCCAACCAAATCGTCTCGTTGGGGGCAACCAGAATCAAGGCAACCAAAACCCCCAAGGGGGGAACCAGAATCAAGGCAACCAAAACCCCCAAGGGGGAAACAATAACAATCAACCACGACAAGGGAATAACAATAATCTCTGAACTAACTTCCCTTGTTCTCTATGCGGTGAGTATGGACATTATACTCACCATTGCCCCCAAATTGACGATTAAAAATGGATGAAAGAATCCATGAACACACAATGCCCTTTGGCACCGCCTGCCCCTCAGTAGGCCCCACAACATTATCTACAACCACCACCTCCAGTTGTTGTTCAAAACCCCATTCCACACCAAGGTGTTATGAATACCTAACAAGAGATAAACTTTTTCCCACCACAAATGGTGAAATATCAAAACCCAGGTCCCACTCAACCCGGAAATCCATTCGATCACTATATCTTCTATACCAGCGAAGAAGATATTCTTCTACAAACACACAGTCGTCCATACAGAATGCCTCCTGACTCTACATCAACCACCTCAGAAACAACTCCAGTTATAGCAGGACAACCATTGATGATCCCACACCCTAACATGAAACCAAATCCCCATATACCCCACATGCCTTTACGATGAAATGTACATAACCCTCATGCTAGGGAAACCCATAATTACAGTCTCATCAACAAATTAGCACAATTTCATGTAGCCATGTGTGTATTGGAGGTACTCCAAACCTTTCCATCTCAATACAAATCCTTTCTTTCCACCTTGGGGGCATTCGACCCAGCTGATACTCAACTAATCACCTTTGATTTGGATAGCGGATAACCACACCTCCCTGCTCTAGTAGCTTTCCAGATACCAGTTAAGATCTGGAACATCAAAGTTAACCAGTGCATCATCGATGAAGGTGCATCCATGTGCATCATGTCCAAAGTAGTATGGCAGAAACTCAGCTCACCTGAGCTAGTACCCTCTACCATCACCCTGAGAGATTATGATGGTTGACCATCATCCCCTGAAGGGCTCTTCCAAAATGTCCCCGTAGAACTTGGGGGAAAAACCATCCTCATGGACATTGAAGTTATTGATGCCCCACTTTATTACAATATCTTGTTCGGACGTAGCTACATGTATGATATGAAGGCAGTAACCTCTTTTGTGTTTTGTACGATGATGTTCCCCCATAATGGGAAAATCATCAACATCAACCAAATTACACATTACAAGCCTAATCATTCCACCAACATTGAAAACATACTCCCTCTTGTCCGCACTAGCTCAGATGCTTTTCCAGTCATCGAAATTATCCCTAGAATATTCAAAGACCCATCCTTGTTAGGAACTTATCATGGAGCACCACCTCTCCTAAACCCTTCTATTTTAGCACAAGTGTGTGTATTTTCCTCTAATGGAACAGATATCGGAGACAATACTCCCCTCACTGAGGCCCCTCCCCACATCAAAGTTCAACCAGTCGGAGAACCACTACCTCAGGAATTCCCTGAAAACACCACAACACCACTTGTCCTGGATTCCCCCCCCCTCCAAGGGAAAATCTCGGTTTGGGAAACAGTCCCCCAAGCCATTACCCAAATCCCCCTTTTCTACCCCCCACCTGGTGTCCAAGCATTCCAGGTTGTTGCTACCCTCACCCTTCCTAACATGGTTATCACCATCCTTGTATGGTATCTCCATCCACCCTCCATGGTTCCTACACCATCTCTCCCTCCTTAGACAGAGGGATTACTAATGCAGATCCTAGTACATGCTCCTATCACACCAACCCCACCCACAACTGGTGGCAAAGTCGCCACTATTGGGGGCAGATGAAGGAAGAGGGAGCCCATAGCTCCACTGCCTCCTTGAGCTCAACCTGCTTATGCATTATGTGAAATAGAAGGATACCCCACCAACATATGTCCTAATCTTCCTGAGTTAAGAAATATTATCCAGATCCCTAAAGCAACCCCATTGCTTACCACTCCCCCAAGTATATCCACCGCTACTACGTAATCCTCACATGCAAGAAAGGGTTACGGACCAATTTCGCTTGTGTCGTATGTTCAGAATATGGCCATTACACTCATCCTTTCCCAGCTTTACCTTAATTATGCCAAACATTAGCCGCAATACGTCATACATCTCAGCCCAAACCCTCTCCCGCACTCCCTACTGATGCTCACATTACTGACATTTGTTATATTTCGTCGCCAGTCCCCAAGAAAATGAGATATCATATACAATGTATTGAAATTTGTTTTATGTCCAGCGAGACATCACACCCCGTACATAATATCCCTTCTATGTCCTCATCCCTCGAGGTCAATGACACTTATCCATTGATAGTTCCTCCTACCATCTCCCAGGATCCCCTATATTCTCACATTTTCCACTGCGATGAAGATATATTGAAGGAACTAACTACCCCTGATTTCCCTTGGAATCTGCTCCATCATCGATCACTTTTCCTCTCACAAGAGGTCTTTCACCCTCCAGATCAAGCCTCCTTGTGCGCGATCGAAACCAAGGATTTTATTCCTCCGGGGCATGTTGACTGGTTCAAAAACCCTATTCCTACCCCCGATGCTTTTGAAGAAGGCAGCATGGCCAACATCTCCCCCATGGTCAAAATTGACATTTCCATTAAACCATGCATCGTAGAATAAATCACCATCGACACTACATGCTCCCCTAAATAAATCATTGCGTACAAAGCTATATTTCAATAATACCAAGATATTTTTTCCTGGTCATATATGAAGATTTTTTGCCTCGATCCTTCTATAGTCGAACATCGAAATGACACATGGTCAGATATCGCCCATGTTTTTCAAAAGAAATTCCCCCTCCAACCATCCAAAGTTGTGACGATCAATGTCAAAAATGACAAATTACATGTTGTTGGGTTCATTTACCCCATTGCGTACACTTCTTGGGTCTCCAACCCTGTCCCCGTTAACTAAAAACAGGGAACTATTCATGTCTGCATAGACTTCCGCGACCTCAACCACGCTTGTCCCAAAGGCAACTTCCCAACCCCTTTCATTGACCAAATATTTGATGATTGTGTCGGCCACGAGGAACTGTACTTTATGGATGGGTTCTCTGGATACAATCAAATTCAAATACACCCAACAGATCAGTACAAAACCACTTTTACAACCCCTTGGGGTACCTTTGCTTATCGCTTCATGCCCTTTGGAATAAAAAATTATGGTGTTACTTTCCAACATTCCGTGACCTATGTCTTTCATGTTCTTGCTCTCATCATTCTCTCTTACTCGGATGACCTCACTATTTGATCCAAAAAGCGAACCCAACATTTAGACGACTTACGCATTGTTTTTCAACAATGTTGCCAATATAATATCCGCTTGAACCCCCTCAAGTGTGTCTTTTGCGTTACTGTTGAGCACCTCCTCGAGTTCATTTTCTCCTAACACGACATTATTGTGGACCCCCTCAAGGTCCAAGATATCACAGAAATTCCACCACCTAAGACTTTACGCCAACTGCATAGCCTACAAGGCAAAGCCAACTTTTTATGTTGCTTTGTCCTAGATTACGCCACTCGCACACATGTTTTTCTTCCTTACTGTGGCATGATATCCCATTTTGATGGGACGGACATGCTCAAACAACTTTTGATGATTTAAAATATTCCCTATCGAATTCCCATTTGATTAGTCCCCCAGAATATGATCGCGATTACATCCTCTACTTATCAGCCTCTGTTGTTTCAGTCGTAGGAGTCCTCATCCAATCAGGGGATGATGGTTGTGAGCATGTGATTTACTACATTAGTAAAAACCTTTCAGGACCACCCTTAAAGTATAATCATGATGAAAAAATATCATTAGCAGTTGTACTCGCAGTCCAAAAACTATGGCATTACATTCTACTTCAAACTACCAAGGTCATAGCATATTCCAACCCCATGCAGTACTTGCTCAGTCGACGACAGATCAACGGAAAATTTTCCTGAAGGATCATTATCCTTCAAGAATACGATCTAGAGTTCTCTACTCCCAAAAGAAAGAAAACTCTTATCCTAGCTAAAATCATTACGACTTTCCCCTCCGATGCCAAAGCTTCCCCTATCAATGAGGATTTCCCCGATGAACACATATTCTTCATCTCCTCATCCAACCCATGGTACGATGACCTTCTCATCTACCTTCGTACACAAAATTCTGGGTCTCAACTCTCTCGAGATGATCATTGATGCATTCGCCATCAAGCTCCCAGATACCTCCTCATCGGAGATATTCTCTATTGACGCAGGGTCGATACCATCCTTTGGCGATGTCTTACCATCAACGAAGTCGACATAGTCTTGAATGATTTCCACAATGGTGCTTGTGGTGGTCACCTCTCGGGTATGTCTACATCCCAAAAAATCATTCGAGCATGATACTTCTGGCCCACTATGTTTCATGAATACATCCACATTGTCAAGCGATGTGATAAATTTTAACTTTATGTAAACAAAGCATGGGCTCCACCAGCTCTTCTACACCCAGTCATCATGGCCATCCCCTTTTGCAAATGGGCATCGATTTCATGACTTTTCATCCTCCATCTAGTAATGGACACAAGTAAATTGTGGTGGAAGTGGATTATTTTACCAAATGGGTCGAAGCCATGCCCACATTTAAAAACATCGTTGACACAACAACACGTTTTTTCTTCAACCATGTCATTACTCGTTTCAGATTCTGGCAACAACAAGTTTCAGATCATGGTAAACATTTTGAGAATGAGATCTTTGTAGAACTCTCCTAAAAATTAGGCTTCACCCATGAGTTTTCCCCCCCATACTACCCTCATTCCAATGGGCAGGTCGAGGTTGTCAATAAAGTCTTCAAAACCATGCTACAACGCACCTTCAACAAACATAAGACCAACTGGCATCATATGTTGTTTTCCGCTTTATGGGCTTATCGCATGGTAGTCAAAAATTCCATCGGTTTTACATTGTTCCACCTCGTCCATGGGATCGAAGCCACCCTCCCTATCGAGTTAGAAATCCCAACATTATGCACTATCATTGAACTCTTACCTGACACCACTCCAATAGAGCAGCGCCTGCTAACCTTAGAGTCCCTTGATGAAGATTGTTGATCTTCATTACAACACAATGAGGTAGCTAAAAAATGATCCAAAGCCACCTCTGACTGCCATGTCAACCTTCACTCATTTCACGAAGGTGATCTTGTGTTAGCCTATGATATCTCCCACGACACTCTCGGCCATGGGAAATTCGATTCATTATGGCACAGCCCCTTCATCATCCAACAATGCCTCACTAAAGGCACCTACATCTTGGCCTCTCCCAAAGGATCCCCCCTCAAAGAACTCGTCAACGGGTTGTACTTGAAGAAGTTTTATGCCTAACCGTATCCCCCCTACCTTAGGTTCTCCTTATGCACATTTGTATAGTTTTTAATCTTATTTTACATTAGCCACCACTCCTCATGTATGATCTATCACCCGTGTTGTTGGCATATGTGTCATATATCAACCTACCACATTGGTTACACTAACAGTGCCAGTCATTGGACCCATAATCTAGCTTCGGTCGCTTGGGCCCTCTATACCCCATCACATGTAATACTCCATTCTAGTGGCATATGCTTAGGCCTAGACACCAATGACCAAGTTGAATATGACACTGTCATTGGTCTCCTCACCGAGGCCAGTCACCGCTACATTCGTCACCTTAGCTTTCTATTAGATTCCTAGCTTGTCATCCTGCAGCTCAACAATGTGTATCATGTTAACGATCATTTCCTCTTCCTCAAATACCTTCAAGTTAGACTCCTATCTCACAATTTTGATTCCATCACATTTACACATATTCCAAGAAACCTCAATCAAGTAGTAGATCACATGGCTAACCTAGTATTAGATTGGCATTTATCACATTAGAAACATCATATACATAGCATGATACATTTTTCAAAAGATAGAAATAGACATCACAAAACACAAAGACAAGAATGATCACCAATATATCCACCATATATATCATAAAGGTCATCATTGTTTTACAAACAATATACATACATATGCCTAAAGGCTCATAAGTTTCATCATCCCTATAAATACAAAATTGGGTATCAAATACCCTATACAAAGTCAGGCCCATAACCCCATATATATCAAATCAACACTCAAGGTTCCCCCAGATCTCCCCCCAGGTAATATGTTAGTCGTAGATACCCCACTAGCTGGGGGCACTCCCGATCTAGGGGGCAGTCGATCCGTCATAGCTTCCCCTACCACCACTGCCCTAGGGATAAACACATGCCACTCTTATGGTACTCTTAAACATTTATCCAAGACCTCGTCATCCTGAATGTGGTCCCATACGCCCTCTAGAACCCCCTGTAGGATGCGCTTAAACCATCGACGCAGGTCCTCTAAAATTTCCGCAGCATCCCCATGCAGATCTCGTGATGGTCCTGCAGTACCAACATCATCCCATTGACACCTCTACCCAACACTTGCCTCTCTGAGCTCCTGTCGAGACGACTCCTAGATGACCTATTCCTCTCGACCCCGGGGTCGAAAATATTCAAAACAACATAGACATAGTGTCAGCATCCATATACATGTCTAATCAACACTATCTACCAAAATCAAAAAGAAAGATAACACACATACCTCTATGGTCCCAGTTCTCCCTAGGAGGTAGCACCAGGTCTGGATCATGTCTGTAATCCATACCAGCATATAGAAACTTTAGAATCACCCGTGGCATCTATCACCACACTCGATCAATTGTGGTCGTAAAGTAATGGCCACCCTCCCCTCCTCCATTTCGAGCCAAAACATGCACCCATTGCATCAATCGAGGCTCTCGTTGTGACGTTGGCACTAATAAAATCTTAGGGCGCAATATAGGCACCCTCTCCAAGAACTAGGCCACCAAAACTAACCTGAAGGAAAAGTCATTGGAATCGGCACGCCGACACTGGTTCATCTGGGACACCATTCAGGTCTACATCAGCACACCCCACGCAAACAGGTCTCCATCCAAGATCTCCCCAACCACCCTTAGCTGACCACTGGTGATACGTTGAGTGCCCAAGAATCCATAAATCCTCACTACCATAGTCGCTATGCACTCTATCAGCAAGTCATCTAGGGCCTCAATCCGCACTACCGAACCCGACATCAGGTTTAGCCTAGAACAATGTCATGTCGCGATGGTCTCTACCTTTTCCTCCCCTGGTAGATGGGGATCCACAGCCAATGCCCTCTCCGAGAATGGTAGTCCTATCAAAAAATATATGTCCTTTGTTGCAGAGAATGTCAACTGCTCTCCCTGCACCACAAAACACTGCAAATCAGTGCTCCACATCCGGATCAAAAACTATAGTAGGAACTCCTGTGACCGTATCAAAGGACAATCAAACAAATTTAGCAACACACAGGCTGTCAAGTGTCTGCGTACTATTGGTTGCTCCCTCATAGCCTCTCTCAATCAGTCCCAGTCCCTCTCTCGCCAATGGACCGACATCATCCCCAACTTTGTTGATCACCTGCATTCACCCAGAAACACCTGATCAGCCACATCATACATAAAAAATCATAAACATCACAAAGTCATACACCCCTCATCCTGCACACAGTGCATGGATTTCCCCCATACATTTGCACATATATGCATGATTGTTAATCAAATAGTTGCGCACTAATGCGCAACTATCACACTCACAGTCATGCATGGGTGCACAGTTTTCCTTTATATAGATACGCATCCAATGCGCGCCTATCTATCTAACCCCCGCACACATATGCATGGTTGTTACCTACACAGTCACACATTATGTGCGGGGTTTCCCATCATAGTCATACATTCAAGAATGCGCGACTATTTTGGCCAAACCCGCACATAATGTGTGAGAAATCATCTCTCACGCACGCACCCATGCACAGGTATTCACCAATTTCCCACGAACTATTGGGCACCTACCCTTAAAAACCCCTGTACGACCCTTCATATAGCCCCTAGCTTACATCCATCAAATTCACACAATGCAAGATGATAAGGTCACTAACCTGTCTCTCACAACTCATGGATCGGTATCCCCAAGCTCCCGCAATATTCAAATCACCTCACATCTTTCTCGCTAGATCAAAAATAGTGTCAGTGCAAACGAGGTTGCATTGTGGGCCCACCATCCATATATAGGCCCTTTTTCCCAACTTCCGCATTTTGGTACAGGAGCTCAGAGCCTCCATTTTCTAAACCGTTCTCGGCCATGAGATATTGATCCATCCATATACACATTCATATTCCCCGGGTTATTATATGCATTATCCCCGGAGGACCATTTTTCTCGCGCCATGTTTAGTTACGCATGCTTACTTTCAATTTTATCAAATAGTTGTTATATGTTCTTTATCATCAGATATTTTTCACGCCGGGTATTTTTTTTTTATGCAAGTACTTATTAATCCAGCTTACAGTCCCTTCAAGTATATGTTCTACACTGGCATGTACTAACTCCCTCTATAAACAATTGCATATCCCAGTCACACCCTCTGACATTTTCCTTTAGGATCCCGACATCTGGCTTTGTAGTATCTTCACCTATGCTACATTTTGGTACTGTCAACCGATAGCACTCTTCCCCACATGATTTGTCCCATTCATAGTCCCCCTTGACAATTTGACACTCATGATGTTTTTCACCCCCTAGGATTGGGAGTCCCGATAGTTTTTTCACTTCAGATAATGAACCTCATACTTCTTCTTATCATATTGCTAACCTTCCCAATGGACTCCCGGGTCATATCATCCTACACTTGGTTTTGTTGATTGCACCCTTGTAGTTCCATTAGCCCTCCATCTCATCCACCATCAATTTTACCATCTGTAGATTTCCCTCCATCCATTTACCCAATACAAAAACCCACCCATGGGGCCCCCACCCTCCACCAATTCTCTTTCACGAACTTGTGCCCTAAATAGGCCAAGCCATCTTTCACCAGGGCACCCATTTCTGTATCTATATACTCAACCCCAATTATTCTTTAGTCATTTGATAATTGTATAAATCCCTTGTTTCCAGCATATACATATATTTTTTAAGTCATCATCCCCGATGGTCTTCTTTTACCTAGAAAAGAAACCCATGTCTCCCTTGGTTGGGGCATCCACCATTTTTTTCATATAGACATCATTGACAAACCTTGAGTATCCCAAACCCATGCAACCACGATCTTCGAGTTTGCCCATTTTTTCAGCCTTGAGCACAGTTTAACCCAATATCTAGTTGTCACCTTGACACTAGATCCCGTTTTACGATTGTTTCTAATCATCCTTCAACACCCCAACCAAGGGCAGTCCTAATTCCCATAGTGTCTTGACTTCGTCCATGTTACCCATCAGTACATAATATCACCTTTTACTCAATGCATTTCAAGAATCCATTTGCTTCTTGACGTTGCATCTCCCTTCCTGTCGACATCAGCATAATTTCCAAAAGGGCGACAATATCTTGACTCTCATTACCTTTTCAATGAGCAGTCTCAGACGGCACAGAGAGAGTCATCATTGCTTTATGATTTCGTTGACCCTCATAACATTCGAATTCAGCAAACTCTCATGTTAAGGTGGGTCTTACTGTGCGACTGTTGTAGTTTTCCATCCCAGTCGAAGACATCTGAATTTGATAGGCCATCAATGCCTACGATTCATCGAAAATTCTTACCATCGTCCAATACTTGATTCAGAGCCATTTCACCATTTTAAAAATGTCATATGTCGTTATCAACTTCCCTTGAGGGCACTGCAACTATCTACATTATGATACATATTTAGTTACAGTCCCACATTTTGGTTTCATGACACGAGCATGGGGCATTCTCGCCTCGTTTGCATACAGATTTTATTTTTTCTTCCTAGAGAAGGGTTTGGTTCCCACAGTTTCCCCTCTCCCTACAACAGATCACTCTTGTAGTTCCTCTCTTCACTCTTCCTTAAAATTGCACTCTCAACAAAAGAAAAATTGATGTATTTTGGCTATATGTATGCTCCTAACCTCACACATCAAGGGGCATCTGTTATCGCTGAAAAATTGTCCGCAAAATTACAAACAATGGTTGAAGAAAGACATCAACCCCAACAAAAATCAGTACACCTACAACATCAAAATCCATCAAAAAGGCATAAAACTATATACTTTGTTCATAAATCAAAGTGCACAAATTCACCAAAGAAAGTGTGCACACTATATGCGGAATGTGCGGACTAACACAACCCAAGCATGCATTGTGCATAGAATGTGCAAGATGTGTGACTATCTACAAGAAAACCCACACACTTCTCATGAACGATGCATTTATGAATCTTTTCAACCTCTCAACCACTTCCAGTCTGACTTCCAACACAATTTGACACTTAGATCTAAGAGAAATATAGCTTGGAGGATGGTCAAGGGCTATGGAGTTCCCTAAAAGGCCCCTTGTTCACATTATGAACCAACTACATCTTTCCATGAATGGACACTATAAATATGTGCCATGGGTGTGCTAGAAAAATAAGAACTTCAAGGTATTGTTATGTTGCAAGAATTCTTCTTGGAGAATCCTCTTTTCTCTTTGAATCATTCAAGCACTATAGAAAGGGCCATTCCACTCACCTCTTGAGAGGATTGGCATTGTATTTCTTCACCATTGTTACTTGCCATTGTATGAAGAGAAGATATCTCTATTTGGGAACTCAATATCCCTCCCAAGGAGGAAGAGGGGATTCATAAGTCCCTGCCTTTCTCTACAGTGTTATCCTATCAATATATTGATCCATTGGTAGCTATATGATTGTCATTTTCATGGTTCTAGTTCTTGCAAGTTTTCTAACATTTGTTTACTTTTATGTTTTTATTGTTATTTCCTTGTTTCATGTGTATTTGGTTATCTAATCAACTCACAACCCTCTGTCTTGTTTAGGTGACTTAACTAGGAAAGTAAGTGATGTGTTTTTTCTCACCCATGTGAGAAAACCAACACAACAACATTATAAAAACTATTGAACCTAAAAAACAAGACAAAACTATAATAAAATCCATAGTTAACACAACAAGCATAGGGACACATTCTAAATCTCAAACTTTGTCTTTTCTCTTGACATTTGAAATTTTGAATTTCAATGTACATAATTGTTTGTTGGACTCGAGAGCTTCTTCCAATGTCATGCCATACTCTATTTTTTGAAAGATAAATTTTGTACCAAAAAAGAGCACTACTAGGATCATTCATTTATATAGATCATATGTAAAAGTGATGGAGAGATAAAGGACATCATGATTACATTAGCTTCAAATCCTAGAGTTCACCAAGTTATTGACATTATAGTTTTAGACATTCCAGAAGCTTATGGTCTATTATTGAGAAGGGATTAGTCTCATAAATTTCAAGGTTATTTCTCAACTAATTGGTCTCACTTGTGGCTACCATACAAGGAAAGGAAAAATAAAATAAAGGTAGAAAATGAATCCCACATGAAGCATACTATTATAGAATTAGAAGGTAAGAATGAACCTATTTGTTTGCTCATTAGTATTGGATAATTCTTTTTTGGAGGCTAATTGTGGTTGTTATATAGCTCATCCATCACCATTCCAACTAGACAAATATTATGAACTCCTTCATTGCACTTAGACTGATTAAAATGACGGTACTATAATAGAAACAATTAACACTAATTCAACTAACTTAACTACAAAAACTAGTATTTGGTCCTTTTTTTAAGGCTCCAGATCACAACAGGGAGCCGAGGAAAGATGCATCTTAATTGATCCAAAGAAATTAAATACCTTTATTTCCTACGCGTTATACTTTGAATGCATGAACAACATGGCCAAATATGAAGCTCTGATTCAAGGCTTGAATAGAGCCATAGATATCAAGGTAAAATGTTTGAAAGTTTTTGGTGATTCTGGAATTATTGTGAGACAAGTAAAGAATTCCATACATTGTATGTCCCCCCATATTAAAGGTTACCAACAAGAGGTATGGAAAATAATAAATTATTTTGATGCATTTAATATTAATTCCATTCTTCGTTCTCAAAATGTTGATGTTAATACATTAGCTAATGCAGCATCTAGGTTCACCCCTTTAAACAATGGATTTACTATTAAAATGCTTTCCAGATCATCTATATTGAACAACATCACAAACTAGAGGGTGTTTAATGATGATTCGCAAATAATATATTTCCTCGCCAATGCTAGCATTTTCAAAGATGTTGTTATAAATGATGAAGAACATCAGCAAGAATTATAGAAATGTTCTAATGAATAAATTTGCATCAGGGGTAATTGTGTCCCAAGGAATGTGTTGACTCTAGAGAACCTATTTTATTTACAATCCATATTTAAAATAATGAACAATTCCAAAACAAACAACTCCACCATGATGCACCTTTTGGTAAATCTAGGAACCTCTAAGCAACCCAAGTTTATCAATTTGGGAACTTTCTATTTAGAATATGAAATGTGTACCTTCACTCATCTCTTCAAGAATTAAAAAGACATATTCATGTGGACTTATGAAGATCTGAAAACATATGACACTTGAATCATACAACACATCATTCCCATCAAAGACGACATCAAGTCGTTCCAGGAAAAACTAAGAAAATTTCATCCTACATTGGAACCTTTCGTTCAAAACGATATTAAGAAGCTATTGGATGCTTGAATAATTTTCAAGGTCTATCATTCAACAAGGGTGTCCAATTTGGTTCATGTCAAGAAGAAGTCTAGGGATATTAGACTTTGTGTAGACTTCTAGAACTTAAATCAAGCGTCTAACAAAGACAATTACCATGTTCCTCATATCGAAAAAATATTGCAGCTCGTCTCAAGTTCATAAATGTTCTCTTTATTAGATAGGCTCTTAGGTTACAACCAGGTTCTTGTAGTAGAACCAGACTGCTTAAATAAAATTTTCCACACAAAGTGGGGAAGTTTCTCTTACTGCAAAATTCATTTTGGTTTAATTAACATGGGAGTAATGTTCTAGCATGTCATGTACATTGCTTTTAAATGTTTGATTGGTCAAAGCACAGTGGTCTATCTTGACAATGTCGTGGTTTACTCTAAGTAAAAATTACACCAATCACATCACCTGAAACAAATTTTTGAAAGATATAGAAAATACAACATATCTTTGAATCCCAAGAAAAACATCTTTGTTATTTCAGAAGGAAAACTACTAGGGCATGTCATATCAAAATATGGGGGTTTTGTTGACCTAGAATGAACAAAAGCAATTATGCAAATTCCTTCTCCCATTAGAAAAAAAATCCATGCAATCATTCTTTCGGAAGATAACTTTTCTGAGACAATTCGTATCGGGCTTCATAGAGATATTCAAGACTTTTTAGCAGATTATTAAGAAGGATGTATAGTTCAAATGGACATCTATTGAAAAAGATTTATTTGATAAGGTTTCCATAGAAATATCCCCTGCATTGCAAATTCTAGACTTTTCCAAATACTTTTTGATGTATACATTTTCTTCAAAACATTTCATTGCAGCAGTGTTCACTCAAAAGGATGAGTAAGGGAATGAACACCCCATTTCATTTACAATAACTAGTCTATAAGGGGGTGAATTGAATTACCCCACAGAGGAAAAACAAGGATTTGTTGTCGACAAATCCATCAAGTAATTTAGGACCTAGATTTTGAACAACCACACCAAAGTGATCGTACCTCACCCAATTGTAAGATCATTGTTTGTTCAGAAAGTGTAGGGGGAATGTTGGGGAAATTGTAAGAGTGTTTTGCAGAAATATGACCTTGAATTTAAACCTTCCAATGTTGTAAAATTTTAAGGGATGTGGAAGTTGGAAACTGAGGCCTTAGACTTCAAAGATCAATAGGAAAATGGTTGGCAAGAAGAACTATCATTGTTCATGCAGCAACCTCCTTATGTGCCAACACTCGATGACTCTTGGTACAATGATCTCAAGAAATACTTGTAGCATGGAACCATCCCTAATCATCTAAACCCAAACATAAGAGAATCGTGAGGCTAAAATTGGAACGCTATCAAATCAGTAATGGTGTTCTTTTTAAAATAAATTATGACAACATTCTCCTTCGATGCCTAGAGAAGAAAGAGGGGGACAAAGTTCTTAGAGAGCTATATGAGAGGACAACAAGAGGAAATTTTGATGGAGAGACTACAACTCATAAAATTATGAGAGAAGGATACTATTGGCCTATAGTATTCAAATACTCACATGCTTATGCAAGGAGCTGTAAAGTCTTCCAGAAATTGCATACAAGAGAAAAAGGTTGCAGTCCCTTTGCAACGTGTGATTGATGAAGAACCATTTAAATAATGGGGGTTGGACATCATTGGGGAGATCAATCCTCATTCATCAAAGCATGGTAATCACATACTAACCTCCACCAATTATTTCACATGATGGTTGGAAGTAGTACCATTGGAAAAGGTAAACGAAGATGTAGTGATCAATTTCCTAGAACAACACATCATCACCAAGTTTGGAGTTCCCACTTCTCTTGTTTTTTATAATACCACATATTTTTATTTTTTTAAATTAATTGAGTTTTCTTTAGTTAAAGGAATTATCTTGAGATATGAAGCTAATTACTACCCTTAGGGAAATGTTGTAGTTGAATCCACCAATAAGAACTTGGTGTGTATCATAAAGAGAATCATAGTTGTTGAAAAGCGAAATTAGCACAATGCTCTACGAAATTCTCTCTGGGTAGATAGGATGACACTAAAATTTTCCATAGGAACATCTTCTTATTTCCTTTTTATGAAAAAGAATCCATCCTCCCCACTAATATTTTCCTACCTTCCCTTCAATTATCCCAAAAATCACATGGGAAAAATTTCCCAGCGATTCAGAGAATAGTAGACACCATGGTCAAATTAGAAGAGAAAAGAGGGAAAGAAAAGACAAATTTTGTATCAATAGGTCATAAAATTATGGTTTGATAAGAAATATATTAGGGATAAGTATTTTCAAATAGATAACCTAGTTCTAAAATGGGATAATCCACATGAAGATAAAGGGAAGCATTACAAGTTCCAACAATTGTGGCTTGGTCCCTATCTAGTTAAATCAAACATTGGCTTAGGCACATATGAATTGCAAAACCTCGAAGGAGAAGTAAAAATCCTTCCTGTCAATGTCCAAGTCCTAAAAAAATACTTTAGTTAGTTTTGCTAAGATAGTTGAATTGTACATAAATAATGGATTATCTCTCTCATTTTCTGCTTTTATAGGTTTCTTATGTAAGAAATATTCTTTTCATTGATGTCAAAGACAAGGAAAGAATATATTTCCAAGATAAATATTGCAAGATGGAGATTGTTGGAAATATTGTTTTTGGATTTGTTATGCTCAGTTTGGATACTTTGTCTTTGAAGACCTTTTTAATCTGAAGACCTATATCAAATAGGAGGATAGGATATATGGTTGGAAATTATTCTGACACCTATCCAACAATATATGGAATTCCCTCTAACTCCTTAGGAATGAGGGGATATGAATTTTTCTATCAGACAACCTAGCCAAAAAATTCATGTCAGCCTAGCCAATCTTTTACAAGTTGGCCTAAAATGGAGCATAGAAACACTATAAATGCATGATAGATGTATGCTTTTGAAGAACATCCAAGTGATAATATCAATTTTTAGGTGTGTAGAAGAGATATAAGGTGCACAAGAGAAGATGGAGATTATTATTGGGGTCTAAAGGTGTGCAAGAGGAGTTTTCTTGGAGTTTTAAGGGTGCACTATTAATGACTAAGGCCTATGATGTTGCAAAGTGAGTTGTTTTGAGGTTGTGATGTTTCAATATAGAATCATATTATAGGAATGATACTACAAGGTTCCCTAGGGAATGAAGGATAAATATGACTAGGGTTTGAAGCTATGTCAGAGGGTATGAAGCAAGTAGAGGCGTTGGAGCATGAAAGTTAAGGGTATGATGATGTTGTGAAATGCATGAGGTATGAAGCATGTAGGTGAAGTAAAAATTACTCTGTGTATGAAGGTATTAGATTGGTATTTATACAGGTTTTACTGAGTTGGTTTTCAAGTGAGGAGATTGGTGTCTTCAATAGGTTGGTACCTACACAATATCTTGTTGAGTTGGTGCTCAACTAAGGAGATCGGTGTCTCTAGTAGGTTGATGCCTACACAATATCTTGTTTATTTGATGCTTAGATAAGGATATTGGTGTCTCCAGTAGGTTGGTTCCTACAAGCATTGTAATGGTAGGTTGGTTCCTACAGACATTTATAAAAAAATGTTTTCATGGTTTTCTCCCACAAGGGTTTCCAAGTTAAACTCTATGTACCGTGATTTGAGTTTACATGCATTTACTATTTTAGAGTTAATTAATTATTGATAAATTATCAATTAAAGTGAAAAGTATATTATACTAATTTACCCCATGTCTTAATATAAGCATAAGTTCAACAATTTGTATCAAAGCAGGTTCCTTTAGCAAATGGTCTAACCATTGGAAGGTAGATCTTGGGAGCACACATGGATATTCAAGAAGGTTTGTACACAAACAGGGATCTATTGTTTGACATAAAAAACTATGCATTCTAGAGTATAAATATGTAGACTTATCTAATGGCTCTTGGGTTTGATATTTGGAAATCTATTGTGACTAGATATGAAGCCCCAAAAACTCCAACAATAGATAACATCAGGAAGAAATCTATTGAACATAATGCAAAAGCCATGAATGTTATCTCGTGTGGTCTATCAGAATGAAATTTTTTCAAGGTGATGCATTGTGAATCAGAAAAATATATTTGGGACAAACTTCAAAACATCTATGAAGGAAATGACAAGGTGAAGAGGGAAAGCTCCAAACTCATGGAAGACAGTTCGAGAGTTTGAAAATGTTGCAACCTACCTCCTTTGAGAGGATGAAATTTTCAACACCGTCAGAGGAATTAGTGAGAAGGTTGAAGAACCAATGATTGTGAAAAAGTTGTTAAGGTCTCTCCCTTTATGATTTTATGGCAAGGTATATTCCATTGAAGAAATGAAGGATCTGGAGAAAGTGGCGATGGATGAGCTACATGGTATTTGTCATTTCATATGAGATGAGGACAGAGAAAGAAAATCAACACATATGGAAGTAGATTTAAAAGCATCAAGGAATACAAAAGGACACAAATTCTATGATTTTTCCATCCATGAATTAGATATACAAGAACCATGATTTGTGAGAAAGATAAAAAGAGGATCTAGCAAATACAAAGGTAAGCTACCCTTAAAATGTTCTAATTGTGGTAGAGTAGGACATTTTGTTGCTAAATGTTTGTATGAAAATGGGAAGATAGTGATGATGAGGACATTAATGATAAAGAAGAACATAACAATAAAAGAAAACCTTATAGACACAAAATAGGAAAATATACTAAGATGAAGAGTTTTTACTCTAGAGAGGATAGTAGTTCGTCTGAAGGAAGTGATGGATATGTTTCTGATAACGATAAATAAGAATTCATATTCATATAAATGGATACAAAGTATAATAATAAATAAAATGAATACATACAAAAAGAAAAATCAAATTCAGAAGAAGAAGACATTCATGGAGAAGTGAATCTTGAAGCAGAACTTGTTATTTCCTATGAAGAAATAGAAAAACTCAGGGGAAAGAATAAAAAGAAGAAAGAGAAATTGTATAAATATGAAAAGAAGGATCATGATATTTATGAAATAGAAAAAATAGTTATCATCCTGAAGACTCAATTAGAAGAGTAAAAAGGGATTTAAAAAGTGGTGAGAAGCCAGCTAAAAGAAATGGA
The DNA here is from genome assembly GCA_032191745.1 of Picea mariana. Lineage (NCBI taxonomy): Eukaryota > Viridiplantae > Streptophyta > Pinopsida > Pinales > Pinaceae > Picea > Picea mariana. The sequence continues at coordinate 20,593 of JASDQU010103123.1, forward strand.
AGAAAATTGCAAGAAGCTAGAGGCTGAAATCATTTCCTTAATAAAGGAACTAGAGAAAAAAAAATGATTAGTTGAATAGAAGCTTGAATTTTGGAAAGAGTACCAAAATAATAGATGACATTCTCAATTTCCAAAGGTCATCATTCATCGATACGGATCTTGAATACGACGAAAAACAAAAGACCCACGAGGGAGATGCAAGCACTGAGGTCACAAATCCATCAGAAAAGGAAAATGAAGAAAAGCCTAAAAACTATGCCAATATTCTCAAAGGATCCATCAATAATGAAAGTAGCAGCAGGAAAGGAAATGACGACCATAAGGAATCGATTCTTCTCAAAAGAATGAGTTCAAAAGAATTTCTCCATCAAGACGATCGTTCACAACTCGATACCAAAATATCGTTCTTGGCTTCTTTTTTCTTGCAACAATTTTGGACATAAAGAAATAGATTGTAGAGATTATACAAGAAGTGATCATGTGAGATAGAAATAAAGGTTCTTATAAAACCTCAAAGAATGATTATGTGAGCAAAAAAACCATAAGTTATCATGGGTTTGTTGCTAGAAACTACAATTCATTCGATCCCCTACTTGATTACATTGTTGGATGTTATAAGTGAAATAACTATGGGCACATAGCACATGATTGTAGAAGTAGAGCATAATAAAGTGTTGTTGATTCTAATATTGTCAATTTTCACATGCATCTCTATATGACTAATTTTCAGATATGATAAATTGCTTCCTAGTGAACCAACAATAACACCCTAGCTCTTATCACTGAACAATTCTACACTGAAAATTATTGACTGAAAATATATGCAGCAAAAACACAAAATATGAAACATGAATCATAAACACATATAAAACAAAATTTCAGTGTTATAATCTTGTTATCATCAGAAATCCTAAGGGAAAAAATAGTCCTTCCATCCAATACAATATCACCAAAATATGAGGACAACCTTGTCCTCTAAATTCACCAAAACTGAGAACAACCTTGTTCTCCAATAACCATACAAATCAGAAAAGAAAACCTCATCAATCTCCTAGAAATATTCTCTACCCACAAATATATTTTAGACCACCTATACAACATGTTGAGTTCATCTGACGTCAACCTATATAGAATTGTCCCTTCCTAGAAGAGCTTGTATAGATGTATGTGATTGTTCCTACAACAACACATGTATGTACACGATTGTTCCCACTGCAACCCACGTACATGTGAAAGACTATACGGAAACTTCGTACAACTCACTCCACTTCGTATAATATCTTCCTTCTAAGGTTTCTTCTCTCTCTCATGTGCGTTGTGCATTTCCCTGTCAAGAACGGAAAATAGAGAGTCCTCAACCTTAGGCTAGATTTACTCCCCTAGCATAATTTCCCTTTGCTGAAATCACCAAGCCTCCTAGAACAAGTGCAGACTCACTTATGTTATCTCCATTATGAATAATGATTATCTAATGTCATAATGACATCTCTATTTTATATAGGAATCCACTGAGTGAGTTTAGGATCCCTTCCTAAACTCAACAATTAATTAGAATATTTTAATCCTATTTGTGGGTGTGACACCCCCACAAATCCCATCAACTTTCCCATGAGGCCCTAGCCTCATTTCTAGGTCAATTTCACTTAAATGAAAATCAAAATTGGTTCCAATGAAAATTCCCACATTATTGGAACCTTGGCCTCTAGTGATAATACCTACTTAAGCTACAAAAAATCATCATTCCCTCTTAGAGAGAGAGGTATCTCATCCTCTAACATCTATCTGTACCATTGTCACTCATAGTAGATATCGCTCTGGATCTACCACCTCATATGTACTCTAATAGTCAAAACTGGCTACTCCCTTTTTCACTATGGAAAATGGGTCATCAAATACTGTCACAATAAGTTTTTTTTTCAACTATGTCTTACTGGACACCTCCTTGGTCACTAGAACACATCCAGATATCCATTTTGTCTTACTAGCCACATCCTTGGTCACTGAGTCAAAATATGTATGATTGGTCGCATCCTCAGTCACTCGAACACATCCATTTTTCCAGTCTATTTGATTGGCCACATCCTTGGTCACTGGTGAGAATATTATTGTGTAATATGCCTCAATGGTTGCTCCCTCTTCAACTAAAGCAAATCCTACTCCCCATTTTTCCTGACTGGTTTCCTCCTCTTTCATTATAGCAAAACTTTCTAAAGCAAATGTATCCTGTAACATCCCGCTCTGGCACACTGACAAAACTTATTCTTTGAGGACACTTGCTCGCAAGTGATCTGGATTTTTATGATGATGAACCACTTAACCTTGATGATGAGGCGTCATGATTGATGACAGGATGTTT